>APFE031141994.1:149655-225645 GCA_000404065.3 Pinus taeda | reverse complement strand
AAACTGGGTGAACCACGTATATATGTGTCTCTCTTGTTTTGTGCGTTTTCTGTGTTTATATTTCTGCAATATTTTATGTGTTCCATTGCTCCGTAATATATATAATATTCTAACAATAACATACCTCAAGGGTATACAGTTGTAGGTAGAAGTTGTCTAAGTGGTATTTCGCCTTCACCACACTGTCAAGGTTAAACTTGACGTTCATTCTCTCTTCTCGCTTCGGCATCTTGTGCAAAACAGCTGGGAGAGCCAATGGTCCCTGAGTCATCCACTCAAGATTTGGGTCAGCCATCTCTTCGTCTTCTTCATACTCTTCCTCTCCTTCAGAGTCTAATGTGTCTGAGTCTGAGTTTGTTGGTCCATCTCTACCTCCACCTCCTCCATTGACTGCCTCTCCACCTCCTACACCAAGTTCTGATCCCAAGATCACAAGAGTGCCTTATTCACTTTGTCGGAGGATGGGAGATTTCTTTTTGTCTTCGATAGCTTCTCCTAGACCTTCAAGTGTGGCAAGGGTTTATTCTTCCACTGATGATACAACAACATTCTTGGGAGTGGCCTTTGGCTTCCTCACGGCACGTAGAAGATGTTGTCTGCCTAGGATCAGTTCGAATGCTTTCGTGAACTGGTGAGTGATGGGATGAACGGAGCGAAGGTGTTGATCTGAAGTCGCGTGTAGGTGAGAGAGAGTGTGAGTTACTTCCTTGACCAAATGTTTGTTGAATGAGTGTGAGGGGAATTTGAACCATGTACAACTGGTTGCCCTCCTTCCAGCACTAGAAATGTTGATGTTGTTGGACTTGCCAACATTCAGGGGATCACACCAGTATGAAGTCCCAACTAGACCTCACATCATTTCGTGTGGGAATCCCATCCGGTATGATGGCCCGGTTGCCATTACCTTAAGGATTTGCCTCAACTCTTGCTTGTCAGCACAGAAGAGTGGTTTGCTTTATCTTCGAGAAGTGAGAATCACGTGCCTAGTGAGTGTAAGTGTACTTGTGTCAATGGTTCTTTCACTGCAAGGGGAAGAACATGAAGGTGAGTTCCATGTTGAGAGGGATCAGTCCCAACTCAACTAGGAACATATAACACAAAGGGCATACACAGCTTGCGATGGAGCAGTCCACTCGAATGTGGCAGTCACAACATACAAGGTAAGATAACACATACAGCACTCATGGAACAGTCCGAACAACTGCAACGTTGTTACAAAAAGGTTCATGTGAAAGTTCTGTATGATGTCCGGCAGAGCAGTTGACACGGATGACAGCATTAATAGCATATAAAACACATTTCCATTTATAGATTATGCATTACAACAAATGTATCAGTTCAGATGTAGAAAACAAGTTGAAGAAACATGCATTACAAGTGTTAAAGATCAATCTTACAACAAATACAATACATGTGTGAAAATGTGTTGGCTTGTTAACAGGGTTATGAATCAAGCGAAAGTTCCAAGACACATCGTTACACCATACATCACTAACCCTGTCAGCGGGGCGTTGGAGCCACTACTTAATCCTCAAATAAAATATTACAGACTCTCTTGGCTATGTGGGAGGAGCTGAGGTGAAAAGTCCTTTCATGTACAAATGAGGGGGGTATTTAGAGCCAAGGGTGAAACTGACTCTTGTGGTTGTTCGAATACCCTCACGACCATTCGACTTCCATGACTTTTCGACTTACATGACTCTATGTTCAACAAGTGGGTCTCTTGGACTTCCATATTACATCACATTGATTGACAACAAGAACATAGTGGAGATGTGGGCAACACGACTCATGACTTGACTCGACATGACTTGAAATGACAACATCGGTACATTCGTGATGCTGCTAGAGTGCATGTCGAGCTACAGTGCTGCTAAGTGATGGATGTCTTCATGGCGTATCATAGTTTCACCTCTGCATGGCGAAGTGAGTGGAGTCCTCGATGGTCCTTAGTTCGCTTGATGAAGCTTTAGCATGTTGTTCCTTTCTTTCATGCTGGAAGGCCTGATAAGCTCACTTGTTTGTGAAGGTTCTTGTTCGTCGCATTCGTCTACTTTGCATGCTTCATTCCTTCGTCCATTTGTGAACCCGTCCATCTGCATGTGCTCCCTTCGTTCATCTCGTTCTTTGTCTTGACATGTTTGTTGGTGTACTTGTACCTGCAGTCACTCATGGCGAGACAACATCAAATCCAAAACCTCCTAGTCTACCATGACACATGATCATTCAGATGCAGGTGACCGAGAGAGGCAGCAAGGTTGTGATGCAGGATGATGGATCTGGGAAACTGTTGATGAAAACTGCGCAAGAGTCACTCAGATATGGAAACAGACAATCTGAGTCGATAGTGACTGTATGCAAGGTCTGGCTTGGCTGGGAGGCAAAATTATGCAAATTATGGGAGGACAATCTGGGGCGCATTTCCCGGAATGAACAGTCAGTAAGGGCTAGACATCCAGATTTGTGTAATTTTCCAGAGGAACGGGTCGGGCTACATGAAGGGTCAGCAACGAGGGATTGCGCAGCTTTTCCAGGGAATTGCCTAGGAGACTGGCAGCCAGAACTGCACAATTCCTAGAGGGAACTACTAGTTGGTTGCTGGGTCACTGACAGTTAGAACTGCACAATTCCCAAAGGGAACTGCCAGTTGGCTGCTGGGTCACTGGCAGCCAAAACTGCACAATTCCTAGAGGGAACAGGCAGTCTGCTGCTGGGAACTGCTGGCTGGGAAAACTTCACTGAGTCCGGGAGGTCGGCATGATGATCATCTCTATCCAATTTCTAAGCTAAGTTGACTGATGGGCAGGAAAAGGCTTACTCATGAGCACTGTGCAATTTTTGAGATGAGCAGTCGGTTGACTGACTGGGAAAACTACACAATTTTCTGAAAGAGAGAGGGACGGGCACTTGGTGTCTATCTAGCTTGTCTAAGAAATCTCCTCAGTCAGTTGAACGAGTGAGGTCAATGGCCTCTATGCAAATTTTGAGGGGAATCAGTCTCGAGGTGACTGTCGGGTCCGACTGTCCTGGTGGCTAGCATGAGAGTTGATTGAGTTTCTTGTTGATATAATAATCACCCTATGAGTGACCTCAGTTAAAGATTTATTAAATGAAGATATTACAGACTGATATGTTGGTGTGGGTTTCTATGTTATTTAAGCAATGGATCGATCAGATTGCAAATACACAAACACTTGAAATGGAAAACAGTAGAGAAACACAGTAAACAAATACAAGAACACAAGATATTAATAAGAAGTTCACCCTATCCTCCAGGGCTACATCTTCGGTCCAACTTTCAGTGGTGGCATTCTTTTATTATGTCTTGAAGCAGAGAATTACAATGAAGGAGCTCAATACGAGTCTCTTGAAATAGATTGGCTTGGCAGGGTGGTTCTTGGATTCCCCAATCCACTAGAGTACACAGACTCTCTTCCTTACTAGTTCTTTGACCTCTCTAGTTTGATATATCCTCTCAGGGATGGCTCGAACCTCTCAAGCTCTCTAGTGCTCGACGCTACCTTTGGCCAGCTCGGCCTTCTGTCTTCTTTCTACTTTTTGCCTTACTGGTTCTTCTCTTTTCTGTCTTCTGTCTTCGGTGTTCCGTCTTTCGGTTCCCGACTCCTCTTTTTGTTGTCTGGTCTGTATATGGCTTTAAACCATTCGAGTTCATGGTGGTTCACTTCCTTTTCCACCTCTGTTGATTTGCTTGCCTGCAACTGCAATTGGAGTTCCCTGTTCTCAGCGTCATCATCAGACTCACAGGGAGTGGCCACTTGTCCTCCTACAAACTGCGCCAGCCTGCTTCGTCAGTTCAATTCTTTGGTTACATCGTGGAATGAGTCTTTTGCCATCGTGGCCGTCAATTCGGACTTCAAATTCTTTCATATCGTGGCTTAATCCCTCGTCAATTCTGTCTTCTCCATCAGGCGTGATCTCAACCATTAGATCTGGAATCCCCAGATCCGACGCCATTCGCTCTTTTCGCGCAGTGGACTTGCTCATCCATTAGAGCGCGATGAGCGGCGATTTCCTCTCTCCTCTGCTTGCCACGTGTTGGGCACTGCGTGGAATCGCTCCTTTTTCAACAAAACCACTTACCGCCCATGGATGCCCCCGATCAATACTGTCGATTTTTGGAGCGGGTCCTGCCTTTAGCGCTTAACCTTTTTTCCTACGGTTTTCCCGGCTCCCACGCAACCGAGTGCTCAGGGCTTCTCCATTTTGAGGTTTTTCGCCCATAAATGCATGATTAGCGCTAATCACGCATCAAAGACTGTCTCTGTTTCTCAATCTGGGCCTCCCAGGGGTTAATTTTACCTCCCGCACAGTCTCCATGAGCCTCAGTCAGCGCGCTTTGACCGAGGTCCTCGTCATTCCACGTTGGCTGCCATTGCCACTGGTTTAGAGGTGTTTTTGATCGTTGTTTTGAATTCTTTGAAGTCTGTCTCGACCTGGTATAGCCATGGATCTGTTAATCACCCTTTACGGATCCAATTTGGATCATGACCTTCCCACTGAAAAGCTTTTGGACCACCAAAATTTGGTTTTCTTTCAAGCATCGACTAAGTGAGGGTACTACTGTCTCACTTGCCCAATCTCAATCCACTTTGCACTGCTCGACTTTGAACCTTTGAGTCCAATTCTGAGGTACTCAACATCTCCTCTGCGCATCGTCCTCACCTTCGTGTCTAACACTGTGTCTTCCTACAATTCATTAAGATATTCATGTAGCAGGTCATCAATAGAAGGCAATTGAATTTGCTGCTCAGGATCCTCAATCATTGAAGGTTCAAACAATCTCAAGCATCTGCATTTACGACTGAGTAGATGTGCATGTAAGTTGGTAGATCAAGGCGAAAAGCATTTTCACCAATATTCTCAAGTATCCTAAAAGGTCCATACCTGATAGGCTTTAGCTTTTTACCTTCACCTTGCATCATGTCCTTGCTGATATACAGCCAGACCTGGTCTCCAACTTGAAAACTATGCTCCATTCGATGCTTGTCATGCCTAGCCTTGTATCTAGCTTGGCTCTTTTCCATCTGTTCATGTACTGTTGGTGGATCTCCTAGATCTGTTCAACAAACCTAGTTGCCTTGTCCACATCACTGTGTCCATCAACGGTGGTATCTTTACCAAAGACGAAATCGAAAGGAGACCTTGGTGTGAAACCCAAACAGGTCTCAAAAGGAGATCTCTGTGTAGAAGAGTGTTTTGCTCTGTTGTAAGCATGTTGCACATAACACAAATGTTCATCCCAAAGCTTAAGATGTTTGCTGCAATATCCTCTGAGTAACTGGATCACTATCCTGTTAACTACTTATGTTTGGCCATCGGTTTGTGGATGAAAAACTGTGCTTTTCTTCAGTTGGGTGTCCATCAGCTCCCACAGACTTGACCAAAACTTCCCCAAAAATCGGGTGTCTCAATCAAATACAATAGAAGTGGGTAATCCAAAATGAACCCATACATGTTCAAAGAACAGTCTTGCAGTTTGTTCAGCTGTAATCTGTTTATTACAAGGTATCAAAATGCACATTTTTCTCAACCTATATAAAACCACATACATATAATCCTGACCTTTTCTAGACTTAGGCAGTCCTCCAACAAAATCCATGGAAACACTTTCCCAAGGGTGAGAAGGAACTGGTAATGGAGTTTACAAGCCTAGTTTTTTATTGTTGGTCTTGCTTTTAGCACACATAGTACACCCTCTTACATATCTAGAAACTGTCTCATTCATTTTTGGCCAATAACAAAATCTTCGTAGTTGTGCAACTGTTTTACTTACCCCAAAGTAACCTGATATTAGAGAAGTGTGTGCCTCTCTAATTATCTTTACTCTCTCAGTTTGTGGAATGCAGAGTTTCCCACAGTGATATAATAGTCAGTCCTTTACATGATAATCCAATTCTTCTACTCTTTTGCCTTGACTCAAAGTTGCATATACATCTTTAAAGTCTATATCTTGAGCATATTGTTCAATGTAGCTTTCATGTAGTACAGAATTACGCTTAAGTATAGTAGATGCATTTATAATGGGTCTAGATGACATGTTTGCAACTTTGTTATGTATGCCCTTTTTATATCTGATGACCAAATGAAATTGTTGTAGAAAACCCATCCACCTGTAATGTCTTGATTGCTGCAACTTAGTCTGGGAGTGTAGATATTGAAGTGGTTGATGATCAGTATGTATTACTGTCTCTTTACCCATTAAATAATGTTTCCACTTTTTCACACTCTGAACTAATGCATACAATTCTTTATCATATGTAGGATAGTTAACTACTACAGGATTAAAAGTCTCAGAATGATAACATATGGGTTTACCATGTTGTGTCAACAGTGCTCCCATGGCATAGTCACTGGCATCTGTTTGGATCTCAATTGGTCTTTGTAGATCAGGCAGTGCTAGTACAGGTGTTGTACTAATATTTTCTTTCAAGGTGTCGAAGGCTTTCTGATGTTTGCCTCCCCACTGGAACACCTTGTTCAATCCTGTCAAAGCATGTACGGGAGCTGCAATTGAGGAAAAGTTAGAAATGAACTTCCTCCAATATTGTGCTTCTCCTAATAAGACTCTCACTTCTGTAGCAGACTTGGGTTTAGGCTAGTTTACAATGACTACCACTTTAGAGGGATCTATTTTCAATTCACCTCCCCCTACTATGTGACCCAAATAACTTAGAGAGGTTTTGCTAATTCACATTTGGAGAGTTTAACATAAAGTTTTTATCTTTTCAAAACATCTAATGTCTTCTTAACATGCTTTAAGTGTTCCCCCCACATTTTACTAAAAATCAGAATGTCATCCAGATACACAATAGCAAAATCATCAAGAAAAGGCTTGAGTACATCATTCATTAATCTCATGAAAATAGTAGGGGCATTGGTCAAGCCAAAAGGCATAACCAGCCACTCATACAATCCCTGCTTTGTTTTGAAATCAGTCTTCCATGCATCTTGATCTGCAACTCTGACCTGATGGTATCCACTGTGAAATCTAGCTTGGTGAAATAAACAGCTTCCTTCAATTGATCTAAAAGATCATCTATGCAAGGGGATAACGATTTTTTATTGTTATCTTATTCAATGCTCTGTAGTCAATGCACATTCTCCACGAGCCATCTTTCTTTTTCACCAAAAAGATTGGTGACCCACATGGTGATGTGTTAGGCCTGATGAACCCCTTCTCGAGCAATCCTTGCACCTGCTTCTTGATTTCAGCATTCTCTAAAGCAGACAACCTGTACATTCCAATGTTAGGCAATGGACCATCTTGCTGCAAAATAATATCATGTACTATTTCCTTTTTGGGTGGCAGACCTTTAGGTTCCTAAAACAGGACATCATACTCTGAAACAATCTTTTCTATATCAGCTTGCTGCTCAGCATTATAGCCCTCAAATACATTGGTTTTATCAGGTTTCTTTTCTTTTACAACCAGTAGTAAGAATTGTTTGCATGAATTTATCATTCTTTTGATCTGCCCTGAGTTTATGAGAGTATAATTATTCTTGAGCATATGAGCTCTTACAAAGTATTCGATTCCATATTTAACAAGAAGATACTTGTTCTCAGCTCTATAGAAAATAGCTTTTCTATCATACAAGTAAGGACTTCCTAAAATAATTCCACATATATCCAAAGGAATTATGTCTAACTCAACCTCATCTACAAATGTTGGCCCAAAAGAAAATTTGAGTTTGCACTGTCTAGTCACTTGTAGTTGTGCTTTATCATTCAACCATCTTAATGGGTATGGTTTCTTGTGAGGTGTAGTTGCTAATCCCAATTTCCTTACAATTGCTTCAGAAATCAAATTTACTTGTGAGCCACTATCAAACAAAGAATCAATCTTTTGATGTTTGGAAATAACTCGAATATGGAAAAGCTCATGTCTTTTTCTCTCATGTTCTTCATCAATAATAGATTGATCAGAATTACTAGTAGATGCTTCAAAATTCTTACCTTTTATACCTGTGGCTACAATGATTATTTCATCTCCCGAGTCTAACCCCAAATCTTTCTGAATAGATGCAGCAATATTCTTCTTTTTTCCCTCAGACTTTTTAGGTCTCAGCTCTGGATGCAGAATCCAACAGTGCTCATCATCATGCCCATCCTTTTACAGTGAGTGCATGAAGCTTTGCCTTTATGTGCAGTGTTAACCTTCCTTGCTTTCCACTTCTGTTTTCTTTTCTCCTTGCTCTTGCTTGCAGTGGGTTGGGATGGCCCCCCAACTTCTGGATTTCCATTCTTTCCTCTAGCTTCTAGATGAGTAGCTTGTACAGATACCTCATCTATACTAGTGGGATTAAACATGGGGATGGTATGCCTCATGTAGCTGTGTAGACCACCAATGTACTTCAAAATAGTATTTGGTGAGTCTAATGAGATCCCTAGAATCAATGCTCTCTTTCTAAATTCTTGAGTGTACCCTTGCACACTTTTCCCTTTCAATTGCCGAAGATTTTGCCAACTCATCATGGCTTGTTGCATGTAGGCCAATGGATATCACAGCTTCTTGATTGCAGAAACAAAATCACTCCAGACAGAGATAGTCTTACCATGTCTTTTCATGTCAGCTTGGGTTTTGCCTTCCCACCAAACCAAGGCAGTGCCTCCTAGGCGCACGCTTGCCAGCTGAATTTTTCTCTTGTCTGAGTCGATGTTTTGCACTCTGCAATACACATCAATTTGTCTAATCCAATTGTCCAATTTTTCAGCATTTAGCTTTCCATCATATATAGGAAAATTGAATTTAACATCTAGCTTAACCAAAGATGCTTTCTTATTATGCACATGGCTATTAGGAGGTGTGAAAAAGTTTTCCTCTTTCCCTTGTCCTTTTGAGTGGTCATGGTTATGAGGTTCTTCTTCTTCTTTATCTTGTTTAGAACCTGATGAATCTTCATCCTTATGCTTTCTAAAGTCCCTATAAATTTCTTCTACCATAGACTTTATAGCTAGGAAACTCTTTATGATTGAGGGTCTGGCCCCATAGAACCTTCCTCTGACATTGTCTTCCGAGGATAGACTCTCCCAATTTCAGGATTAGTCTCGACCAACTCTTCTTCTCCTAACTTGAGCTTTGATCTAGTGAGCATTCAATAGCTAAACCAACACAAGCTTGTCTAACCTTATAGCCTAAAGCTCTAATACCACTTGATTTGATAATCACCCTATGAGTGACCTCAGTTAAAGATTTATTAAATGAAGGTATTACAGACTCATATGTTGGTGTGGGTGTCTACGTTATTTAAGCAATGAATCGATCAGATTGCAAATACACAGACACTTGAAATGGAAAATAGCAGAGAAACACAGTAAGCAAATACAAGAACACAAGACATTAATAAGGAGTTCACCCTATCCTCCAAGGCTACATCTCTGGTCCAGCTTTCAGTGGTGGACTTCTTTTATTGTGTCTTGAAGTAGAGAATTACAATGAAGGAGCTCAATACGAGTCTCCTGAAACAGATTGGCTTGGCAGGGTGGTTCTTGGATTCCCCAAATCACTAGAGTACACAGAATCTCTTCCTTACCAACTCTTTAACCTCTCTGGTCTGACAAATCCTCTCAGGGATGGCTCGAATCTCTCAAGCTCTCTGGTGCTCGACGCTGCCTTTGGTTAGCTCGGCCCTTTGTCTTCTTTCTGCTTTTTGCCTTACTGGTTCTTCTCTTTTCTGTCTTCTGTCTTCGGTGTTCTGTCTTTCGGTTCCCAACTCCTATTTTTGTTGTTTGGTCTATACATGGCTTTAAACCATTCGAGCTCATGGCAGTTCGCTTCCTTTTCCACCTCCGTCAATTTGCCTGCTTGCAGCTGCGCTTGGAGTTCCCTATTCTCGACGTCATCATCAGACTCACAGGGAGTGGCCACTTGTCCTCCTGCGAACTGCGCCAGCCTACTTCATCGATTCAATTCTTCGGTTACGTTATGGAATGAGTCTTTTGCCACCGTGGTGATCAATCTAGACTTCAAATTCTTTCATCTCGCAGCTTAATCCCTCGTCAATTCCATCTTCTCCATCGGGCGTGATCTCAGCCGTTAAATCTGGGGCCCCTAGATTCAACACCATTCGCTCTTTTCACACGGTGGACTTGCTCGTCTGTTAGCGCGCGATGAGCGGCCGTTTCCTCTCTCCTCCACTTGCCATGTGTCGGGCACTGAGTGGAATCGCTCCTTCTTCATCAAAACCGCTTACCGCCCATGGATGCCCCGATCAATACTGCCGGTTTTTGGAGCGGGTCCCACCTTTAGCGCTTAGCCTTTTGTCCTATGATTTTCCCAACTCCCACGCGACCAAGTGCTTGGGGCTTCTCCATTTTGAGGTTTTTCGCTAATCGTGCATCAAAAACTGCCTCTATTTCCCGATTTGGGCCTCCCAGGGGCTAATTTCACCCCCCGCGTAATCTCCATGCGCCTCGGTTAGTGCGCTTTGACCGAGGCCCTCATCGTTCCACGCTAGCTGCCATTACCACTAGTTTAGAGGTTTTTTTGTCGCTGTTTTGAATTCATTGAAGTCTGTCCCGACCTGGTACAACCATGGATCTGTTAATAATTCTTTATGGATCCAATTCGGATCACTTACGGGCAGCGCAGATTGAAAGGACTAGCTTGGTGCTTCTACGTTGTTCTAGTTGACAGTCGAAAATAGGGTGATGGTCCGACTGTCAGTGAGGAGTCTGGTCATCAAAACTTTGGCAAAAATGACTAAGTGTGTGAACAATTGAAAGATGCAGAGGTGATCATACGAACACACACTCGCATGACTTGACGTCGAAATGACAAAACCATCTAGATACACATGTTCAACATGATTGACCGACGGTGTAAGCGACAAGCGCGACACTTGTGATTGATCGTTCATGATCGAGATGATGCTTGCGTGACAGTGAATGTGGCTCCATGTGTGAGTGCAACAGATGCTTTCATGGTGAACACAACAGACACATACTAAGAAAAGACTTTGAGCATAACCAAAACATGGTCGCAAGCATGACCTGGACATCAGCATGCAGAGACTTGGAAGCAATGAATAAGAAAGGTGAATGTAAAGACTCACACGAGCTCACAGAGTGAACCCAAGTGTGTGCAATCATCAAGTGAAACTCTTCAGGGGAGGCTCTGAAATTATTGCAGAACAGAATTCTGGAGGGTGGTTGTAGACGCTACAACACATCCTCAACATCCTTCCCCTTATCATTGGAAATATGCATTGCAAACAATACACACCCCTTCCTACAACTGTGATTTTCCTGCATATTTGTAACCATTCTCACTAATGTAGGCTTCTTCCTTCCCTGCAATACTCTCTTCTCTCCATCATCATCCAAGGACTCAATAGCCTTCTCATAACAATCTACCTTAGTCATGTGAGTGAACAACCAATCCATACCCAAAATCATATCATAAGAACTCAATGGAAGTACATTTAGATGTGTTGATGTAGGCATACCATTCAGCTCAAATGCACAAGCTCTCACCCAATGATGAACTATTTTCTTGGTCACTATAACCAATTGCACCAACAAAGACTTTGCATGTACTTCTTTATTCAAGCCACACATATCCACCAAGTCAGGACTAAGATAACTATAATTAGATCTAGTATCAATCAAAATGGAAACAACTCGATCACAGAGCTTACCTTCCATCTCAATTATGGATGCTTGATGATCTGTCTGCATGTTATAAAGTGCTGCATAAATCCAAGGAATGATATGACAAACGTCCCCAACTGGCTGCGCCTCCTGAGCACCGTAGATATGAGGTTTTCCACCCTGGTACAATGGAAAATCGTTCTTTCTATATTTACCACAAATCCAACACTACAATGGTTCTCTGCCACTACCTTTATTTTGTTGCTCTCTAGGTTGAGGTCCATGTCCCTTCTCAGTTGCACTCAACTTCTTGTAAGGAGACACATTTTCTTTCTCACCTACATCTTGAGGTCTTTCCCACTTCAGAGGCCATTTTCCTTTAGTTTTCCGATTCCCTTTCCAATCATGCTTAGTCTTAGACTTACGCATCGAATACTCATAACAACACTCCAGCTTACTAATGACTTCCTCCAATGACCGAGGCTCATCATACTCAATATGATCCTTGAATGCTAATGGAATTCCATTGATGAACCTTTGGGCCTTCATCTTCTCATCCTTGAGGTAAGGCACATACCTCAACAACTTCAAAAATTTAGTTATGCATTTTTCATCTATCATAGACCCCATCTTCATCTCATAGAACTACTTATCTCTCGGACAAGTACTTCTTCATGAAGAGTATTTTGAACTCATGCCAACTCAACTCCTCTATCATGATGCCTCTAACATGCTTCACATCTTTGCACCAGATGTATGTCTTTCCTTTGAGATTGAAAATAGCTATCATGGCTTTCATATTCTTTGTATAATCATGCAACGCAAAGAAATTATTCATCCCAAGCAGTCATTATAATGACACCAACATATCAACCTATCGACATCATGCATGATAACTCAAAATGTAATACCAATGATACACATGACGACCATATCCATTATAATGCATGCATATGACTAACATGCATGCATAACAATAACATCCTACCCATCCAATCCAAGTGTTTGAACCTTGAAGCTATGATACCAATTTGGAACTGCCCCTCCCCACATTTACCCACTTTTACAAGCTCTCCCTGTAAATGTGAAGCTAAGTGCTACTGTGACATGACCTGACCTCCAAATTCTAGTTATGGAAGTGGGGCCAACAAACCAACTTTACTGACATCCCTCAGAGACCACAAACCATTTAGAAGGTTGTAAACCACTCCAGGTGGTCAACCCCTAATTTGGATCCCTTTTCACTAACCTAACACCCCAACTATGCACACAACAAGCCAAGAGTGTGGTTATAGGCCTCCAACTGCATACATAGGCTTGCTTCCATGTGTTTATGACCTAAATTCTCATGTTTTGTGCCAGTGGTCTTGAGATCTGAGCCACTTTTCTAGGATAGCCCCCAGACCACTACCCAGAACTTCCTGTAACTTTCCAAAATCATATTTAACATGACAATAATGCCAAACTTTCAAACTTGAAACCAGAAGTTGACCTAGATTGCCTAGAACATGATAGAAATTTCGTCAAACATATGGTAAACATGTGAGTTACAGGTCATGAATGCATATTTGATCTTAAATCTTTGAATTTCATCTGAAAATCATCAAAAAGGTCTAATGCCCTCTCAAGTAGTTGCAACAACACTTGTTAGCCCATGCATTCATCAACCATTCAAATGCTTATCACATCTTAAACAAGATCCATACTTAGAGCACATCACAGAACCATGTGTATAACCAACATATAACCAGAATATTAACCATCGCAAATTAGTCATCAAATCAACATAATAACAAGTACAAGTGCCCATAGATAAAAATTGGAAAATGGCTCTTATTAACATATGCAAAAGCCAACCAAGTCAGGGACTTCCACATACCACTCAACCATAGATTGGGCTAAACCAAATATCTATTTAAGCCAATCACCCTAATGCCATATTCCAAGCATGAATGTGGGATCTCATGGGATAAACCAAGACATAGTCAACCAAGTATTCTAGAGGTTAAACCACCTCCACCCTCAAGCTACCATGATCTCACCTAAACCAGTCCTCAGATCACAAAACAAAACCAAGCTTGGATGCCTCAGAATATCTTCACCATAACATAAGGAATTCGTTTGTCTCCACCCACCAACCCTTGGGAATTTTCTTGAGACCACCTCACCCAATTCCAAAACCTTATGGAAATCCAAAGCTCAACTGAGAATAAATCCCATCACACCATGTCTATCCAGGAAATGGCAAGTGAAGGCTGAAACCACTATCAAACCAAGAAAAACCCATGCCAATGACAGCAAATGAACCAGATAAACAAATGCATGAACAACACGTTCACATCTCAACTAGGAAATCACACATGAACCCTATTACTTGCAAAATCTCCCTGTTGAAGTTGTTGATCCAGCCTTCTACTCGCTTTCCTTTGCTATCCTTTGTTTTCCTTTTTCCTTCCTTTGCTTGCTTGCTCACTTGTTTTCTCCTCTTGGAGCTCTCTCTCTCTCTCTTTCTCTCTCTCTCTCTCTGACACTATTCTCAAGCTAAAAATGATAAAAGTTGTGAATTGATTCTCTAATGCCCTTTTATTATTGATGTCTCATTTTTCTTCATTTTGCTTCTAATTTCTTTAGCATGCAAATTTGTGTCCCTTCACCTTCCTTTTCTCCTGTTTTCCTTTATTTTCATAATTAAATGTCAATTATTGCCTCTTTTCCTTTGCCAATGCCTTTGCTGATTTCAATAGCCATAAATAAACCAAAAGTCATGCCCACTATAGTGTTTAACCAACATTAAGTTTGGAATACATGTCCCATGACCTTGGTCTTATTTTTCCTTTATTATCCTTTATTACATGAACTTTAACCTGGGGTTGTTACATTATTCTTGACCTTCACTCTCCTCCTTGCAGCTACCCAGCTATATATCGAACTCTTTCTTGTCTATCGAAATTGTGTGTATCTGCATGTGTGTGTATCCAATCGAACTTCTCTTTATATAGCCTTCTCAAGGGGTCAAATTCCCTCCTTTATGCCAACTTTAGGATCCCAGAGCTAGCTTGTACTCTTGGAGATTCCAGGACTTTCTAGACTAAAAAATAATTGTTTTTACAATTACAAATTTCCTCGAACGGTCTTATCAACATGATGTTGACTCCTTTGACTCGTGATAATAAATCATAAGATCTAAAAAACCCTAGAAGCATGAAGAACATGCTTTTACCTAAAATACCATCAATAATGAGTATTAAACCCATGCTTTAATAATAATAACTTTTCTTTTCTTGTATGGTTACATAGGATACATATTGAAACAAGTACAACAATTATGAAGACCAAAACTATTTACATTTCTCAACACTCCCTCTTAACTAGGGAGTTATTCATAATTGTACAACTAGTACAACATCATATATCAAACTGAAGAGTTCTCAAGAAGAGTTGGATTGATAAGCCATATTGTAAGCATCATCATTATAATCGGCTAACTGGATAATCTTTTCTTTATTTGATATCATTATGCAGGGAGGCTTTATGTGTGATATTGCACTGCCTCTCTAACATACATACCCCATTTGTATATCCACAATGTATGTCATTTTAGGACTATTCTTATCTTGGATATCTATACCTAAGTCCTCAAAGAATATCGGTCCTCTTCGACCACTCTTCTCTTGGATTCTTATCTTATCCTCCAAGAGTGTCAGTACCTTTCCTTTCTTAGATGTTATATCCTCAAGGAAACCACAAATGCTTATCCAAGCCTCTGTCATTCTCTATTCATCACCTGAAGAGGAGAATGTTCATGTGATGTCCAGTTATGTGTTTATGGAAATATGATGCAGGGGATTGCATGGAAAAGAGACTGTCGTGAAATTCTGAAGAAGACTCGAGTTGAGCTTTCCTTTGGAATCACTAGAAACCATGGGGATTGATTCATGATGTTTGTTTCTAGTCTTATTTTTGGTCTTTTGTGATTTTTTGCGCTTGATTTGTGGATTTGTTTATGTCTAGTGTACAGCCATACCACTTTGTTTGTTGTGTCGTATTGTTATTCTTTTTCATGGTTTTCTTATTGTTTGCATTTGTTCTTGCCTTTTATGTTTTGAGGGTCTTGGGAATTGGTTGGGAAAAAGGAAAGTTAATGGAGCTCAGGGAGATTTGAATGAAACCTTAGGTTATGTAAGACCTGAATGAAGCTCAGTGCATGAATAAGGGTAGTTGAAGGTAAGAATATGACAATCAGTTGGATTAGTTCGTTCCATTGGTGTAAATGGATAGTGGTAGTACATTCATGAGCAAGGTAATCAAGAAAGGTAATGTAAATAGATTTGAGTCGTCATATGCCTTGGATATGTTGGAAATTCTTGTTCTTGTGTTGTGCATGGATACAGGGCGTTCTCTTAACCTTGACCTCATGTTATCTAGTAATTATATCGTGATCATGATTATGTTTGATGTATAAATATATATATATATATAATATATATATATATATATAATTATGTATGTATGTAGTATTAGTATGATTGTATGTATGTATGTATGTATGTTTATGTAGTATGGTATGTAATGTAATGTATGTAGTATGTATGATGTAATGTATGTATGTATGTATGTATGTATGTATGTATGTATGTATGTATGTATGTATGTATGTATGTATGTATGTATGTATGTCAAGGTCATCATGGATCATGGTTGTTTAATGCCAATGTTTATATGTATATATGTGTGTATGTATGTCATTGTCTGATGGGATCATGATTATTTTATGCTAATGTTTATGTATATGTATGTATGTATTTATGTATCTATGTATCTATGTCACTGTCTGACAAGGTTGTCATGGATCATTCTTGTGGAGGAATGATTGTTTATCCAGGTGAATGGTATGAAGAGGTTCCCAGTCTTATGAGGAATCAAGTGGGAAGAGTAGCCTTGAAAAATTCACAAGGTCAGTATCATGTGGATATGAATTTATATTATGATTTTATACTATGTCTATGTTTATGTTATGGACAGACAATGTTGAGGGATACATTAATGGAATGAAAGCAGTGTGCTTTGCGACATGTTGGGACAAGCATGTATAAGACACTAGAAGCAAGGTTTCTAAGTAGAGACAATGTGGTTTTGGATGTGCAGTGCTACTGTTGTGTATATGTTGTACATATTGTATATTCAGTAATTCTACATATGGTGGTGTGTGCATGTTGTATATATAGTGTTGTTTGTATATTCCATATGTGGCGTTGGGTATAGATGGTGTTGTACATGTTTGATATGCGATGTTGTGGACATATGGTACTATGTACATGTTATATATGCAGTGCTATGTACATATGGTGTTGTGTGCATGTTTGTACATCTGGTGTTGTGTGCATGTGGTGTTGTGTACATGTTGTACATGTGGTGTTGTGTGAAGGTGGTGTTGTGTACATGTCGTGCGTGTGGCGTTGTGTACATGTGGTGTCGTGTATATGTCGTGCATGTGGTATTGTGTATATGTCATATTGTATGCATGTTGTACATGTCGTACAGTGTACATGTGGCATTGTGTACATGTTGTGCATATGGTGCCATGTACATGTGGTGTTGTGTACAGGTGGTACTGTGTACATGTTATACATATGGTATTGGTGTATAGGTGGTATTGTGTACATGTTATACATATGGTACTGGTGTACATGTGGTATTGTGTGCATGTCGTACATGTTGTGTTGCGGGCATGTGGTACTATGTATGTGCATTGTGTAGTCGTGGTATCATGACATGTATTCGTTGTGTTGTACTTTGTGTATGTATACGTGTTGTGTTGTTGTACACCATGTGTAGGTGTACGTATTGTGTTGTATCATACACTGGGTGTAGGTGTATGTGTTTTTTTGTGTGTCAGGTGTGGGTGTATGTATCGTGTGTGTTGTACATTATGTGTATGTGTATGTGGTTGAAGAGAAGGCATTGGGTGTTTTTTGGGTGTGGCAACTGATCTGATGTGCATACGGAAAGGAAAAAGGATAAAGGTAGAAACAAACGACTAATTGAAGGATATGTATCAGTGCTTTATTTTAGTTTTGATTATGCATGTGATCTATGACTCTAGTTTATGATGGTTACATGTGATTTATGATGGCTGAGTTTTGAACTAACCAGATGTGATATGTTTTCACATGATGATTTAATCAATCAAATAATTTGACTTGTTGTGATAGGAAGTTAACAGAATTGTAGGTGTACCTTATTGACGAGCCACCGATGAGGTATGATTTGAATTTATTTCAATTTATTTTGAATCTAATGGGAATTATGTGCTTAGTGCAAGAAAGAATGCAATG
Organism: Pinus taeda; assembly: GCA_000404065.3. Classification (NCBI taxonomy): domain Eukaryota; kingdom Viridiplantae; phylum Streptophyta; class Pinopsida; order Pinales; family Pinaceae; genus Pinus; species Pinus taeda. The sequence continues at coordinate 207,697 of APFE031141994.1, read as the reverse complement.
CTCAGTTTGGGAAGGTTGAAACTAACTGCAAGAATTAGAAGCATCAGCAGTGAAAGAATTGGAACAAGCAGCAGTATGTTGGTAAAGAAATTTAGGAGCAGGGCCATTGTGGGACATTAGTACCCAATAGTGTCCATTGATTTCCATGAGCATTCTATGACCGGTATGATGGTTTTGAGGTAGGTATATTCCTTGGTTATTTGACCTTCTGATCTGAGGAAGCCTTGCCAAGGGAGGGGTCGCCTGAGGGACTGTGTAGCAGAGAAGGGGATGATCGTGGAAGTTGGAAGGTGTGTTTTTTTTCTCACTAGCATTACCATATGGAATCATATGCACATTGGGAGTGTGCCCTGGAACAATGAATCTATAATTGTTCACTAAGGGTACGGTAGTGCAGGATTGTAGTGTTGGACATTGGATGAGGACTTTGAATTTCAAAATGGATCTTGGAATTCCTAGGAAGGAGGTGGATCATGGTACTACTTTGAGGGTGGAGGTGTGAGCCTCTGGATTCCCTTGTTGCTAATGCAAGCATCATATACTTTATTTGTTGTTTGAGAAAATGTGCATGTGTATATAAGTATATTATTGTAAATACTATATCGAGCTGGATTTATAAAGCTCCATAGACAGTATGGCTATTTGTTGGTTGAAGCAAATGTGCATGAGTATATGTGGTTGTTATTCTAAATATCATAATGAGTTATGTTATAAAGCTCAAGTAAGCGGTATACTTTTCATGTTTTCAACAATGGTCATTGTAAATACTGCAATGAGTTGTGTTATAAATATCCATGGGCAATATGATTTGCTTTCAGCAGTCTTGTTGGTTGTAGGTGTCGCTGAACACTGAGGATGGTGTTCCACCAAGGGGGAGGGTTCTGGAACAACCCTCGTTAAAAATTCATGTAAAAAATATAAGACCATGGTCATGGGACACATATTCCAAGTCGAATGGTGGGAAAAACATCCTAGTGGGTGTTCATTTTTGTTATTATGGCTAAAGGAAATTGGCAAGGGAAACGGAAAATGCTTTGGAAAGGAAAAGTGGCATTAATTGGCATTCTATTTATGAAAATAATGGAAATTGGGAGAAAAGGAAGGTGAAAGGTTACATGTTGCATGCAAGGAGGAAAATAATGGAAATAGAGGAAAATAGAGGCCTCATTGATAAAAAGGCTTATGAGGATCAATTGGTAACATTTTGTCAGTTTTAGCTTGGAGCTCTCTCTTCTTCTCTCTCTCTCTCATACTCTTGGACACTTAGAGTTTTCTTGGAGAAGTCTTGGAGGAGTGTGGCATACTTTGGATTTGGAGCAAGAAGGCAAAGGAAGAGCAAGAAAGTGCCAGAGGACATCGAGATCAGTAGCTACAATGGGTTTTGCTTCCATGTACCGAGTTTCATGTATAATTTCCTTACTAGTTTTGGCATGCATGTGGTTTCTTGGTCATGATCTGTTATTGGCATGGAGAATTGCTTGGATTGACAATGATTTTTCCTAACCTTGTCATTTCTTGGATATCCATGGTGTTGTGGGAGTCTTTCTCTTTTGTTTTACAGTTGGTTCTCATGTTCCTTTAGTTGTGGGTTGAGTCATTAGTTCCTGGAGCCTTGGTTGTACGAACACTTTAGAGCCCTGTAACAACTCGGTTTAAGTTATTAGTCCTGGAGCCTTGGTTGGATGAATGCTCTGGAGCCCTTGGTAGGTTGAGTGATGCAGGATCATTCGGACTTAGCCAGCAATGTGATTGTATGTTCACATGTTGTGGCTAACAAGAAAATAATTTCATTGACCTGAGTGGTCAAAAATCACTTTTAGTAGAGAGGGTTGGATCTCTCGAATTAATCTTTATCTCAAGTATTGTAGTAGTTAGAATAATGTATTATTTTTAGAATAGGAGATAATTTGTTAGTATAGGTGTGTATTAGAGCTTGAGATAGGGATCTAATGGTTGAGTTGATAAAAATAGAGATTGAGTTGTCAATGCAGTTAGGATTGGATTTGATTCATAAAAGAGGAAAGAATGTAATGACAGAGAGATTAGATGATCGAGAATAAAGTGAGTAAGTGAGAATTTGAGTGAGAGATAGGTTTTGACATTGAAACAGAGGTTGTTAGGTAAACTTGACTCGGGATAGAGTCAAAGTTGACCAGGTTAAACAGTGATGGTTTTGGGGCACATGGTATTGTGCACCCATAGTATTATGCTCGTGGTATTATATGTAATGGAGCTTATAAAAGGCTGGAAGGACTTTATTGTAATGCAAGGCCTGGGTAGTGGTCACCAATCTCCGGGGACCATGAACCACATCAAGAAGAAGAAGAAGAAGGATAAGAAGAAGAAGAATAATACAACTATCCAAAATAAAAACATTTGCAGCAAAACAAGCCCGTCTGCTACCATACTAAAGTACAAAAAACTATTATCAAGCATTATACACAATTAGGAATCAAAGGTGTTAGGTAAACTTGACTCGGGATAGAGTCAAAGTTGACCAGGTTAAACAGTGATGGTTTTGGGGCACATGGTATTGTGCACCCATAGTATTATGCTCGTGGTATTATATGTAATGGAGCTTATAAAAGGCTGGAAGGACTTTATTGTAATGCAAGGCCTGGGTAGTGGTCACCAATCTCCGGGGACCATGAACCACATCAAGAAGAAGAAGAAGAAGGATAAGAAGAAGAAGAATAATAAAACTATCCAAAATAAAAACATTTGCAGCAAAACAAGCCCGTCTGCTACCATACTAAAGTACAAAAAACTATTATCAAGCATTATACACAATTAGGAATCAAAGGTGTTAGGTAAACTTGACTCGCGATAGAGTCAAAGTTGACCAGGTTAAACAGTGATGGTTTTGGGGCACATGATATTGTGCACCCATAGTATTATGCTCGTGGTATTATATGTAATGGAGCTTATAAAAGGCCGGAAGGACTTTATTGTAATGCAAGGCCTGGAGGGGAGCCCGTCTGCTACCATACTAAAGTACAAAAAACTATTATCAAGTATTATACACAATTAGGAATCAAAGGTGTTAGGTAAACTTGACTCGGGATAGAGTCAAAGTTGACCAGGTTAAACAGTGATGGTTTTGGGGCACATGGTATTGTGCACCCATAGTATTCTGCTCGTGGTATTATATGTAATGGAGCTTGACTTCATTGTAATGCAAGGCCTGGAGGGTAAAGTACAAAAAACTATTATCAAGCATTATACACAATTAGGAATCAAAGGTGTTAGGTAAACTTGACTCGGGATAGAGTCAAAGTTGACCAGGTTAAACAGTGATGGTTTTGGGGCACATGGTATTGTGCACCCATAGTATTCTGCTCGTGGTATTATATGTAATGGAGCTTATAAAAGGCTGGAAGGACTTCATTGTAATGCGAGGCCTGGAGGGGAGCGGTGAAGGCTCACTTGGCCGGATTGGCCAAGGATAATGAAATTTCATTATGGTTGGGTTTTTCCCCAGATTTGGGGTTTTCTATGTGTTTATGGTTGTTGCTGGTTATTTTTATATTTATTCCTTTCAGTAATTCTCCGTAATTATTTATGTTATGCAGTAAATTTACTAACAACTGGTTTCAGAACCATGGTTGAGGGTTTGGGCTTCTAATGTACGCCTTTAGTGAATGATTTATTTTAGCCCAATGGATAAAATGATTAGCACAGAAGTTTGTTGTTATTGCTCCTGAGATCACCATTGAAAATGGTTAAAGAGATAATTGAACTCAGATTTGGTATGGATCTGGATCAACGATGTTCCGAAGACTTGGTGGATGGATAAATTTGCGTGAGAAGAGAACGTACCTGCTATGTAGAGTTTGATTGTCAACGTATTTGCGTATGAAAATAAGTCAGATCTAGTCAGGGCTAATGTGGGACTAGATCGACGGGATGCCTCCTTCTGTCAAAGATCCCTCATCTTCTTCGGGTCCTAATCACCCTTCCACCCCGCCCACGTAGAGCCGAGCATGAATAAAGAAAATAAATTGGTGGCATCAATGACACTGCTGGAATTCTCATGCTGAATGCCAGAAATGTGGTTTTCATGGACGATAAGTTTATTCTTGAAGAGAAGTAAGGCTGAGAACAGACGTTGTCAAAGGCGGTGATGGCCGAGAATGAAAGACTCGGAAAATGTCCAAGATTTAAGAAATGACATGATTAATAGAATTTTTTGCTTTTGTGCGGAATGTGGCTTTGGTGATAACATATTCCATGGGAACTCCATGGAGTGTTTCTTGATGGAGAAAGAGAATAATAGTGGTGACACTGCCGAGACTTAGTGATCAGCAGTAATAAGACGCTGGTCTGAGAGGGTCATAAATGAAGCGTAGATGTGCAAGCAGAGACATTGGTGGTCTGCAAATGTTCGGGGGCATTTGGTAGGCAACAAGACCAATGCCATCATTGTAGGAGGTTTTAATAAAAAAAAAATAAAAAAATCTATGAGGTTCTCATCGGGCTCACAGTTGGAGCGGTTTGATAGAAGTTTTTGAGCAAATCAAATTGAGAGAGGATGGATCAGAATCGCAGCAGCAATAAACAAAAATAAATAAATTAATGAAGTCAAATTATTGCATGTAATGGGCATACTACTGTAAGACCTGGTAAGGCATGTGTACCCCTTGGTGATCATTGGTAAAGTCTGGGTTAGACCTAGGTGATAGGGGGGATGTCGGGTTAACAATACCCTGGGTAAAAACTATGAGGGGAGTAAGAGCTAGAGTGAGAGGGATTTTCTCACTTAGCAGGTTTGGCTGGAATTAGTCAAGGAACCCCAGGTCAAGTTTAAGGGGGGAATTGATAGGTAAACTTAACTCGGGATAGAGTCAAAGTTGACCAGGTTAAGCAATGATGGTTTTGGGGCACATGGTATTGTGCACCCATAGTATTCTTCCCGTGGTATTATATGTAAAGGAGCTTATAAAAGGATGGAAGGATTTCATTGTAATGCAAGGCTTGGAGGGTAGCGGTGAAGGCTCACTTGGCCGGATTGGCCAGAGTTTTGGCCAAGGATAATGAAATTTCATTATGGTTGGGTTTTTCCCCAGATTTGGGGTTTTCTATGTGTTTATGGTTGTTGCTGGTTATTTTTATATTTATTCCTTTCATTAATTCTCCGTAATTATTTATGTTATGTAGTAAATTTACTAACAAAAGGAGGTAACCGACTTAGGATCTTTGAAATTAGATTGTGGAGGATTTGGAATATCAACATCACACTAAAAATGACTTTCTAAATGAGCTATCCTGGCCTCCATTCTTTCTAGGAAAACATGTTGGTATTGCTGAGCATGTTTAATATCATTCAATGCAAAGAAGATATCATATCTCTCCTCGTGTTTTTCTTTTAAGACCCTCCCTAAGAGGGTCTTCTTCTTCCAATGTAAACAAATAGAATTAAGGTGTTGCTTCCTTCTTCCCTTAGTGTGACCAGGGTTAAGAAACCACTATGAGACCTCCTCCTAATATTTGAATTAAAAAGCACTTGGAAGTCCACAGTAGCAAGGGATTCAAGGTGACAAATCTCATTATCGGTTTTTAGAGGGGAAATTGAGTGGAATATATCAACAACTTCCTATGTCCATTGTTGGGCATGATTATGTCCTTGGGGGCTGCAACCTCTGCCTCCTTAACGACTTTGCATGCATTGTCGAGGCATGCTGCCCAAAGGAAGGTACCAAGGGTCACGACAAGGTTTATATAGGGAAAGAGGATGGAAGATGGAAGTGGTTGTGAATAAATAAGAGGGAAAATGTAGCAAGCCAAATCGAAGATGCCAACACAGAATAGAAGAATTAAAAATCAGAGGGTTAAGATATTCATCACTAACATGTGAATGAGTCAAGTTGTTGTCACACAACTACCAACCATGCAACCAAAGCCCAACACACACAATAGTTCCAGCTATACAAAGACTAATTGACTCAATTGAGAGGGAAATAATAGAACATATGAAGGATTTAGGTAATTGTAACAACTGCGGGTTAAAAGTTCATGTAATAAAAGTTAATAAATGTAAAATAAGACCACGGGAAAGGGACTCTTATTCCAATCTAAATGTTGGGAAAAATATCCTAGTGGGCATCACTTGTTGTGTTTTATGGCTAAGGAAATTGTCAAAGGCAATGGCTAACGCTTTGGAAAGGCAAAGGGGCATTATTTGGCATTTTATTTATGAAAATAATGGAAATTAGGAGAAAAGGAAGGTGAAAGATCACATGTTGCACATGAGGAGGAAAATGAAGGAAATAAGGGAAAATTGAAGAAAATAGAGTCCTCATTAATAAAAAGGATCTTGAGCATTAGTTGGTAGCTTCTTGTCACCTTTTTTGTCAGTTCAGTTTTGGAATTAGCTTCAGAGAGGAGAAGAGCACCAAGAGGAGAATGAAAGCAAGAAAGCAAGGAGAGGAAAGGAAAGAAAAGAAGGACAAGGAAAGCAAAGGAAGGCAATGATCAAACAACTTCAACAGGAATACTTGTAGGCAATAGATTGCATGTGTGATTTCCTAGCTAGTTTTGACATGCATGGTATATGCATGTTAGTATATGGTTCTTTTGCTGCCATTGACATGGATTTTACGAGGATTCGACAATGGATTTTAGCCCAACGTTACTGTCTCCGGATAACCATGGTGTAATGGGATTATTCTCGGTTTGAGCTTTAGATTGCCAGATGGTTTTGGGATCCAGGGTGAGGTGGTCTTAGGAAAATTCCCAAAGGCCTAGGAATCCCTTGACCGATAATGGAGGGATACATGGTAAAGCCTGAGGGTGGAGATAAGAAAATTCCTCAAGGATGGTGAAGAAATTATGAAGCATCCAAACTCAGTTCGGTTTTGTGATCTCGACATCGGTTTAAGTGTGATCACAGTATGGAGAAGGTGGAGGTGGTTTAACCTTTGGATTCCCTTGGTTTTCTTTGGATTGATTTATCCCATGAGATCCCACATTCATGCTTGGAATATGGTACAAGGGTGATTGGCTGAAAGAAAGACATGGTTAAGCCAATCTATGGTCAGGTGGAACGTGGAAGTCCCGAACCCAATCAATATTTACCTATGTCAATAAAAGATAAGTTCTCTTACTTTTGGTAAGGAAATGTATTGGTTATTATGTGGCTTTAATGGTTGTTCCCTTATTGTTGTTTATTTGGTTATATGTTGGTTATAAGCATGGTTATATGATAGTTCTTAGTCACGACTCTATTTATGTTTTTACTTGTAACTAAATAAATAATGAATTTAAGACCTAATTGATGATATGACAGCGAATGTGAGAAGGTAGAGACCCTTCTTGTTAAACCTTAGTTAAGTTTTCAGTCCTTTATGTTCACACTTGCATTCATGACCTGTAGGTTGCATATCTACCAATTGTTTGACAAAATGTCAGTCATAGTTGGGGATGGTTAGGTCAAATCTTGGTTCTAGTTTTGGTTTGTAAGCATTGTCTTCATATCTTTTATGAGTTCTATAAGTTTCATGGATTTATGGGTAGAGGCTTAGCCCCAACCTTAATTATTGCAGTCATTGGCACAAGACTAGATGAAAAAGGCCACAGTCGCACTAATGCAGACCTATGGGAGACATTGGGAACCCATATTCACATGGAGGCCTTGGCAAGAGAGCGGCTGTGGCTCAAGATTAGGGAAAAAGTGATTTTTCTTAGGGTTTGGAAACCTGGAGGGGTTGGGTTACTCCTAGAGGTCCTGTGGCACTTGAGGGAAGTCAGTAAGGTCTTTAGTTGTTGACTCCGTTTCCTTAAGGTCACATATGAGGTTGAGTCATATCATAGTGACCCTTAGCTCATGTTTACCTTAGACAAGCTAGTGAAAGTGGGTAAATGTGGGAGGAGATGTTACAGGGTGGTATCAGAGTAGGTTGTGCTCTCTTTAGGTCATATATGATACCACAAGGTGGTATCATAGCATGGTTTCACTCTCTTTGGATAAATATGATGTTGTCAAGGTTATGGTTTTCATGCATAGGATCAGGGTATACAGTTGGTATGATCATGAGTGATGTTGTCGTGATGTTATTTATTACACGGATATTTTTATGATTATACATGTACATGCTAATGTGGACTGATCTTACAGATGAGATAAGCCTCCCCTGAACATCACTCAGGTATGGATTTGATTTTGGTATCTATTTGGTTTATCTGACATGGTATCCTTGCAGGATAATATAATTCAAGATGACAAGAAAAATGGTAGACTACAGTTCCCGTGACTTCCCCTACAGATCAATTGGGAAGAAAGGAGAAGAGTATTCTCCTGGTATAGCAGATACAGTAAGGAACTTGAGGGCAGAGATCAGAAGTTGCAAAGTAGATAATGACAGGTTGGTTGAGGCTTAGGAAAGACTTGCAATGGTTCAGGAGAAGCAAGTAGAGGTTAATGCAACAATCCTCTAGGGCTTGTCAGAGTTACATAGACAGGTACAATTGAGGATCAATCAAGAGGATGAAGAGAACGTTGAAGGATCCTATGGTAGTAGATATCGGTCCAGATAGAGGTCAGATAGAGGGGACACAGTTAGAGATGGAAGATCATTAGATACAACTAACAAGAGGACTGGTATGTGTTGGGGCTTGGTTTTGCCCAATTTTGACATCCTTTTCCATAATTTACCTCTCCCATTTTGAACTATCTTTAACCCCTATTATTCCTACTTTGCTTATAATACTTAGGTTTTTGCCAAAAGGGTACCGTATGCCGAAGGTATGAAAATTAACATGAAAAAGCGTCTTTTACCTTGACTTTAATTATTCCTTACAACTAGCTTTTCTTTATTTAATTACCATGCCAACTAATCTAGAGTTCTTGTACAGATTTGTTTTGATTCGAAAATAGGACTGCATTTCTTGCGGTCAGCTGTGCGATCCTATTTCCTGCAAACACTCTAGAATTCCTGCAGCCGCAGATTTCCTGTAACCACCCATATTTCCTGCAGCAACATCGATGATTAGCTATGTTCCATGAATATCTAAGTCAACGGGGAACATGGGTTTTGTGGGGAATTGATCACATATGGATGTTTTCCTATTGGCCATTTCAAATCTATCAATGATACCACCCAGATTCATAAACCTTCTCTCGTTGGCCGTTTGGAGGAAAGCCACAACCATGTAATGAATTTCGTCTAATCCATGATATTTTGTAACAGAACTGTTAGCCGATGGCTTAGATTAGTAGTCTTCCTTACTTCGAGCCATATATGGGATTTTGTAAATGTATAAATTGTGTTCTCGTTTATATGATAGGGGGTTGTTGGGTTGGTTTCAACTAAGATTGTATATCAGATTGTACTCGACTGCATCTTTTTTAGATTAATACAATATTATATGTTCTTTCTATCTCGTTGAGCAAGCTCTTCTAATTTGAAGGGGTTGTGAGTAAGGGAGGCCTCCCTTTGCTCACAACTCTCATAGTTTAGTGTTTATGCATTTTATTTCTGTTATGTAATAATAATTTTTTTTTTTTTTTTTTTTTTTTTTACAGCTAATGCACTCTTTTTGATATATCAACAACAATTTATTGAATGAACTAGTTTCCTGTTAATGTGTGGAATTCATTTACTTAAGATTTGATTTATAATGTTGAGTAAATTTATGAGTTTTCTGTAAGTTGATTTATGTATCTTTTCCTAATCATCATCAGCAATCTTAAGAGTTGTAGGGGGATGCTTGATCCACTCTATAGCCTTTGCTGCTAAGTGATTGATGTAGGAAAGAGTCATTAGTTTTGTATGATTGACTAGTTAGATTAATCGTCACTCACAATGTCAGGCCTGCATATATTTTGAGCTGCATCTCACAAGCTTACCTACCCTGGGTTGATGATTTATGTTAATCAAACTATAAGGCTATAATTTGACTCAACATTTTGGCATTGTTTCCAGGGTGGTGCTAAAGGGATAATACTGAAGTGTTTTTGTATTACATGCATTGTTTGGAATTTTCAGGACTGGGGGAGTCGAAGTGGTAAGATGAAGGGCAAAGCCTATGCACCGGAGGAGGTCAAATATTCGCCAAAGCCGTGTGCTGATTGTTTGGTAAGTAATTTATTTTGAATTTGTTTGCATAGTAGATGATTAGGTCCAACATCTACAAATGTCTTTTGTGGTGGTGTGAGCACCACTTCATTTACTAATACACTGACAAGGAAAAAGAAGTCTGCAAGATATAAGGCAACTAGGGAAGAAGAGTCAGGATAGGAGGCCTGTGGTCTTGAAAAGAGCCTAGAACATATTCCTGCTTCTATAGAAGCAACTTCTGCAGAAAAATCTTCTGTTTCTATCGATTTTGAATCTCCTCTCACAAAGAAAACAACATCTTTGCTCAGTGGTCAACTTGAAAAGGATTTCCTTGGCAATCCTATTGAAGAACCAGAATTTCAAATGATTGATTTCACAAAATCTATATTTTACAAAGGCCCCACTTCCTTTTGGTCTAGAATGGCTCATGAAGAGGGGACTAGTCACACAGATGGATACGATGAGAAGGAAGAAGAATTGGTCACATTCGAATTCCCTATCAGGGAGGATGGTGGAGATACTTAAATGAAGATTATTCCTCCTTCAGCCTTGCCTAACTTTCGTGGGGTTCACAATGAAGATCCTGATGCCTTTTTGTTCAAGTTCGATATATTATGCAGGAGCTATGACTATTATTCCAATGCTCAGAAGCTGAAGTTGTTTCTTGCAACATTGAAGGATTCAACTCTCAGGTGGTTTATGGGGTTGGCTTCAAACTCCATTACAACTTGGGAGGAAATGAAAAAGGTATTCTTAAGGAAATATCAAGATTATTGCAAGACTAGGGACCTCAAAGAAGAGATTTTTGGCATGACTCAAAAGGAGGGGGAGAGTCTTGAGAACTTGTTGGAGAGATTTCAGTATAATATGTAGAGATCCAAAATGAATCAACTGAGAAAGGATACTAAAAGAACAATTTTTCTCAGAGCAATCAAACCCGAATATTTGGAGATTTTGAACTTAATGGGAGGAGGTGACATATCAAAGTTGGGATGTGATGAGGTATGTGAAATATGTTGGAGATATTCAAGAGGAAATTCTAAAGTTGGAGGAGGAACAAGAGATACTTCTTCCAGGCCTGCCAAGTCAGTTGTTGGAGCTGGAGTAACCAACGCTGAAATGGGTAATTTATTTGAAAAATTTAAAACTGATATTCTTAGCACATTATCTTCTCAATTGGATGTTTTGCAGGTTAAGAAGAAACATGAAAAAAAGGAGGAACTGGAGAAAGCCCTAACCGTGTTCTATTCAAAATTCAGGAAGAAGCATGCCTTGAGGGAATGTCCTGTAGATAGTATAGAGGTATGCCGAATCTGTGAAGTAGAGCATTCCAGTGATCAGTGTCCTTCAGTTTCTGAAATTAAAGCAACATATCTAGTATATCAGGGAGCTGTCAATGCACTTTATGAAATGGCACCTAAAAGACCATGGAAACCATGTGCTGTAGGTATGGCTCAGTTGCATTATCAAGTTTCTTATACTCAAAATCAGATGTGTAATATTCCAATGCCCTGGCAGTCTTGGCCTCCACAACAACCTTGGCAGGGGAAATTTTCTTACCCTACCATTTAGAATTTTCCTTCTCAAGACTTTTATCTGCCGCAACCCACACAATAACAAATGATTCAACCTCAACAGTAGCAACTTCAGTTGCTTACCCCACCAAATCAACCTAGTCCTATGCAACTTCCTGCCTAGTAAGTGTCTAACCCAATAATAAAACCATCCAATCTTCTCACAACATTGGATTGGTCACTTATCCCACTTTTCCTACCTACTATATTATACCACAGTCACTATAGGAAATTTTTGTTCCTGTGTTACAGGAATTCGCTGTGTAATTGTAGGAAATCCACCTTAGGTCTAGAAAAGTGGTGACTCGGCACGGAAGAATTGAAGAGATTGTAGAGGAAGATACTCTAGAAATGCCTGAAGTTGAAACCACACCTGAATCAACAGAACAACCTACTTCAAGGCCACAAGAACCTTCCTCATCCCATACGATCCAACCTCCTTTTCCAGAGAGGTTGGAAATGAAATTAAAATAACCCGAGTTTGATCTTGTGTCTGAACTGAGAAATGTATGCATTAAGATCCCATTGCTGCAAACAATTAAATATATCCCGATCTATGCTAAAAAAATTAGGAAGCTCTGTATTAGGAGACCAGAAAGACAAAAGAGAGAACTCTCTACAATTCAAGTAGGTGGAAAGCTTGCAAGTGTAATGTCTACTAGATTTGTTACTGAAAAATATGCAGACCAGAATCCCTGTGGTTACCACCTTTATCAATGGAAAACCTATAAAAAAACACTCTAATTTATTTGGGTGCAGCCATTAATGTGATGAATATGGAGGACTTATCTAGAATAGGAACCTTTGACTTATTGCCTACTCCTACCATGTTAGAGCTAGGAGATAGGTATAAGGTAAAGCCAGAGGGGGTATTAGAAGACATTGTCATCTCATTAGATTCCTGGAAATACCCTGCATATTTTTACGTTCTTCAACCCAAAGCTAACTTAGGAGGGCATCCTTTGATCTTGGGGAGACCATGGTTAGCCACGACAGATGCTTGCATAGGGTGTAGGTCCGGAGACATGAACATTACTCATGGGATGAAAATAAAACACATTAATTTGTATCCCCTTGCTCAACCTCTCTTAAGATCAGAAAATACTCATTGGGTTGAAGAAGAAGAGAATGATTCAGAATGTACCCAACCAATTTTGATAATTGCCCAAGCCATAAGCCTTAAAGAAAATTCAGAAGAAAATTTGATAAATTGTTGTATTTCTAATCCTGATTTTTTGTAGCAAGAAGAAGGGCAGGCTAGCCATAATTTATATTTCATTACTAATCTATAAGATTTTCATGAGCATAATACAACAATAGAACTACATTCAACCTTATTATCTGCATTTCCTACATATTCCATGACTGAATGGGGGAGTAAGGTAGTTGAAATTTTTCCTGAAAAACCTTTGAATATTAATTCTACCTTAACCCCTGAATAGGAAAAATAGTTAGTTCAAGCATTTAAAAGCTTTTTCAGACACTTTTCTTGGGAATACACATATATGAGAGGCATTCACCCGGACACATGCATTCATCATATTTATATAGAAGAGAAATCCAAGCTTGTGAGATAACCACAAAGGAGGATGAATCCCTCTTGAAGGGAAACTGTAGAAGATGAATTGCAGAAATTGTTAAACGTAGGGTTCATCTATCCTTTCTCGGATAGCTAGTGGGTATATCCATTGGTTATTGTCCCCAAGAAGAATGGTAAATGGTGAGTGTGTGTGGATTACAAGGAACTAAACAAGGCTACCTTGAAAGATTACTTTCCCTTGCCTTTTAAAGACCAAGCGCTCGATACTTTAGCAGGAAAAAAATATTTTTACTTCCTAGATGGGTTCAGCGGTACAATCAGATTAGGATAGCTCCAGAAGACCAAGAGAAGACTACATTCACATGTCCCTGGGGTACCTATGCATATAGGGTATTACCATTTGGTTTATGCAACACACTAGACACATTCCAGTGAGCGGTCCTTGGTATCTCTGATCTTTTGCATGATTGTGTAGAGGTTTATATGGATGACTTTACAATCATGGGTGATACTTTTGAAGAAGCCTTACATAATCTTAAGAAAGTTTTTCAAAGATGTAGAGAAACTAATCTCTCATTAAGTAATGAAAAATGTTTTATGATTATGAATGAAGGTATTGTTTTGGGTCATCATGTTTCTACTGCAAGAATTAAAGTTGATCTGACAAATATTGAAGTCCTTGCAAAGCTGGCCCCACCAACCAATCAGAAGGGAGTCTGAAGTTTCCTTGGACATGCAGGTTACTATAGAAGGTTTGATGAAAATTTTACAAAGGTAGCCTCTCCATTATTTAAATTATTGACTAAAGAAGCTGAATTTCATTGGGATGATGAGTGTCAAGCTACATTTGATACACTCAAGGGAAAAATTTCTTCAGCACCAATCTTGAGAGGCCCAGATTGAAAATTGCCGTTTCACATTTACACTGATGCCTCTGATTCAACCATAGGAGTAGTACTAGGACAAAAGGAGGATCCTGTAGCCCATGCTATTTATTATGTTAGTTGAGATTTTAACTCCTGCATAACTGAATTACATGGTAACTGAAAAAGAATTCCTTGCTATGATTTATGCTATTAATAAGTTTAGACATTACATCATAGGCTATGAAGTTTTTCTACACACTGATCACTCTGCCGTTCGAAATCTCACGAATAAACCAATTACTAATGGCAGGATTACTAGGTGGCTTTTGTTGTTGCAGGAATTTGACTTCACAGTATTGGATAGGCCTGGAAAGGAAAACCAGGTAGCTGATTTCTTATCTAGGCTCAACCATGCAGGTGAGGATGTTCCTGTTAATGATAGATTTCCCGATGAAAATTTATTTTCTATTTGTGTTAAAACACCTTGGTTTGTTGACATGGCCAACTACCTTGCTACAGGAAAGTTGCCTCCTTTCTTTTCATCTAATAAAAAAAAGAGAATTATTAGGAAAAGTGTTGATTACTCTTGGATTAGGGGAGATATTTTTTTCACTAGACTTGATTTGATTATCCGTAGGTGTGTCAGGGAAGATGAGATCTATGACATTTTGAGAGCTTGTCACGATGAGCTGTGTGGAGGAAATTTTGTAGACAAGCAAACAACTTACAAGATCCTTCACTCATGTTACTATTGTCCAAGTCTTTTCAAAGATGCAAGAGAATATGTCTGGATGTGTGACAGTTGCCAGAGAATGGGGCGACCTATAGAATTAGACGAGATGCCTTTGCATCCACAAGTTCTCATAGAACCTTTTGAGAGGTGGGTTCTTGATTTTGTAGGTCCCATGAACCCTATGTCCAAAGGTAAGAAGTATATTTTATCTTGTAATGATTATGTTACAAAGTGGGTGGAGGAAAGAGCACTACCTAGAGCAACCTAGAAAACAATGGTGGATTTTTTTTTTCTCTGATATTTTTGTAAGATTTGGGGTACCTAGGGAAATAGTCACTGATTAAAGTACTTAGTTTATGTCAAAGATTATGCAAGTCCACCCTTTATCATCCATAGGCCAATGGGTAGGTGGAATCAACAAATAAGGTGTTGGAGACAATCCTTACCAAAACAGTGCAATTACATAAGAAGGATTGGTCTGACCGACTTCTTGAAGCATTTTGGGCCTACAAGATCACATGGAGAAATGCCACTGGCTTTTCTCTGTATGAATTGGTGTATGGAAAGAAAGTTTTATTGCCCACTGAATTTCAAATCAAAACTTTTAAAATGGCAACAGATTTGGATATATACCTTGACGAAGCTCAGCAAAAAAGAATCATGCAGCTCAATGAGTTGGATGAGATTAGGTAAGATGATTTTCAGCACACTCACTTGATTAAGAAACAACGGGCTAAATGGCATGACAGATACATTAAAAAGAAGCAGTTCACAGAGGGAGGCTGGGCATTGTTGTAGTTCAAAATTTAAGAACTTTAAAGGAAAATTTAACACACATTGGCAGGGCCCCTATGAAATTGAGAAAGTTTTTGATAATGTATATATTCGGGTTAAAACCATTGATGATGGGAATGTTACCTTCTTGGTGAATGGGCACTGACTCAAATTATATCAAAAACCCCAATCCAAGGAGGAATTTGTGGAAGAAATTGTGAAGAAAAGAGATCTGGAGATGGTGAGAGAAGGGATAATTCCTTCCACTATCTCTTCTTGATTTCCCGCTGACACAATGAGTTCAATCTATTCATCCTCATGCTTAGTAAAACATGAGAGACATGTCTATTGGCTATAGGTTTATTCCTTTTTATGGGCCCAATGGATTAGTTATGGAAAAGGAGCCCCCTCAGAGTCTTCTTTTCCAAGTGTTTCAGAGTCTCTAAAATTGAAATTTGGTGAGCATGGACTACCCTGGGATTGTTAAAATTACAAGCTAATAGGTTCTTTAGGATCCTCTCAATAAATTTTGTTTTAAGTTAAATCTGGATTGCTTGTGTTGGATTGATGTGGGATTTCTTAAGGCCCTCCTTTCAACAATCTTGGCCCATCGACATCAACAAGTTATCTGGGTGCAAGATGAGAGTCTTATGATGCCTTGAAGCTTGTATGCCCTAATGATAGGCTATCTCACCATCAACAATGGGGAGTTACTATGGCTCCTTGACTGTTGGAACCTACAGGGGGGTTCGACAACAACTCACTAATTCACACCCGATAGGATGCATTAGGGTACCTTGGTCCTTGCTCTCATTAAAGGTTATGGGCCTCGCATTGGTTAACATATGACCTTAATGGCTGGTAATCCAATGAGATCATTTCACATTTGACATCAACACCTTTATTCATGTGCAATGAACTGTACACAAATGAGGGAGAATTGTTGATTGATGGTTCGATTTCTTGTAGAATCTTTGCAAGTCATGGTCTGCTTTCCTGCAAAAGTTCTGCAAGTCATGGTTCAATTTCCTGCAGAAGTTCCGAAAGTCATGGTTCAATTTTCTAGAAGGCTTAGCAGTCACAGTTCCATTTCCTGCAAAAGGCTTAGCAGTCCCGGTTCCATTTCCTGCAGCAACACCCTGATTTTTTGAAAAACAAAAACCATAGACAGAGCATTAACTTAAATTATTTAAAGTACTGAAATATTTTAATTACTAGTTGAGGTCATGAATTATGAAGTCATATATCTAATTTAACTATTAAGTGGGTTATCATCTCAAGGACAAGCACACGTCATTTGAAGGACTAGACCATTGGAAGGTAAGAAAGGTAAAGTACTGTTGGCGACATGAAAATTGAGGTAAAGGGTAATTAACGCTTTAATTTTTAAACATTTGTATGATTTTTAGGATATGGTCACCCTTGCGGCAAAAAACGACCATAGTTCGATGCATTATAACTCCAGCTCCACGCCCGATCGCCATGATTCTGACACGACCTAAAAACGTACTACCCATATTTTCCCGTAGGTCGGGTCATGATGATAATCATGATCATGACATTTCTCTCGACAATCCTGTGCTTTTTGATAACTTTCTATAATAAGCCCTCTCTTTTCGCGCGAATCCATTGCAAAATCTTAAACCCGATATTTTCAAAGAATTGCATACGTCCTATCTTCTAGTTTTTCACCATGTTGAAACTGCGTGCCCCCGTCCGCTTTGAGTCGCAAGGGGCTGAATAGCTGGAGGCCAACCCTCGCAGCAAGGCGAGATTGGAAAACGTAGGGTGGTTGCCATTTTTCCAACGATTCAACAACCACAACTCGGAAGTAACAAAGTCTTTCGCCCTGAATCTGAATGGTGATAAGGCTCAAGTTGGGGATGTCTAATTCAGGTTGACCGAGGGTTTGGTAGTGCGGGCATGTGGAATTCCACAATCGGGAGAACACTGGTTTAAAAACCAACATTTCAACAAGGGATTGTGCACGTCTTTCCTCCATAAAGAGCATTCAAACCCCTACTGGAGTAACGGAATTTCACAAGATTTCTTGAAAAGTAAGTACCATAACTTATTGTTTTTCCTACAGAAATACATAACGTGTGAAGGTCGCTTTGGGCTTGCATTCTTGTTTCACATTCGACTCCTCGCCCATTTTCATGACAAGCCATTAAATATGCCATATTACTTGAGAATGTCTCTGATGAAGATGTTGACGACCGCCAAGGAAAGGGGGGACAATTTAGAGGAAAATCTCTATCACCATGGGCTAGTGAAAATCATCCTGGTGGAGGTTTTGAAAGACAAGAAGCGGACATGGGAGGAGTTTCTGGCCAAAAATTACTTTGTAGAAAACGAAGATTATGATTCCTCAAATTCCATGGAGGAAGCACTAGCAGAGAAACCAAACAAAAGCCGCGGACGCGTGGGCTACAAATAAAGGAAAAAGAGGAAGAGAAAAACTTCGACCCTTCAGAATCTATAGAGGAAAAAATAGTCGAAAAATCGAAGAAAAAGCCACGGACTCATGGGCCACTGGTAAAGAAGGAAGGAAGGGATGACCTTGACTCTCCAAAGCCCACCGAGAAGAAGCATGTAGAAAAACCAAAGAAGAAGAATTCGTGGACCCTTGGGCTCTAGACAAAGGAAGAAGAAAGGGATGAAGAAGTGGTGGTGACAGGGGAGATTGTGGGCAAACAACCTAAGTCAAAGAATGGCACTTCCACCTATGTGAAAAGATTTACTAGAAGCTAGGCTATTCAACTGGTTATAAAGGATATCGTGGATGCAAAAATGTTGCCTGAAACACCAGATAAGAAGAAGGAGAAACACCATGACCCACCCAAAGGTAAAGAGAAGACCGAGTCAGTTGAGTTCATTGGTGAAGAAGCAATGTCCCCAAGCAGAGGAGGACCTTGGGTCCCCTCAATCCCTCCAAGGACATCAGGAAGGGGAAGTAAACCCCCAGAAGAGATGGTCTCTACAACAATGGGAAGAAATCATCACCAAGCTCACCATTTTGGAAAGAGCATTGAGAAAGGAAAATGAGACCCTGAAGGAGAACAACTTGCGTATACAAAAAGAACATGATGAGTGGGTTTAGAAAGCGACATGAATTATGAAAAATAAGCAGGTTAGGATCGATCATCTGAAAAAGAAGAATGAATTATACAAGGGTCAAATTCTTGTAGAATCCAGTGGTAACTAGTTGGACCAATTGGCAGAGGTAGCAGATTAGTTGGCTGCGATAGCTACAACTTAGGATAAGGAATGGTTTCCTTTTTATTTTTCTTTTTGGGGAAGAATGCAAAATTTTTTCTTGCATAAGGGGCATGCAAGAAACTAGGTGTGGGGGAGATGTTGGGGCTTGGTTTTGCCCAATTTTGACACCCTTTTCATAGTTTACCTCTCCCATTTTCAACTATCTTTAACCCCTATTATGCCTATTTCCGTTATAATACTTAGGTTTTTTCCAAAAGGGTGCCGTATGTTGAGGGTATGCAAATTAACATGAAAAAATGTCTTTTACCTTGACTTTAATATTCCTTACAATTAGTTGTTCTTTATTTAATTACCATGCCAACTTATCTAGAGTTCTTGTGTAGATTTGTTTTGATTTAAAAACAAGCTCGCATTTCTTGCAGACAACTGTGCGATCCTATTTCCTGCAAACACTCCGGAATTCCTGCAGCCGCGAAATTCTAGTAACGTCCTAGATTTCCTGCAGCAACATTGGCGGTTAGCTATATTCCACAAATATATAAGTCAAATGGGAACATGGGTTTTGTGGGGAATTGATCACATATGGATGTTTTCCTATTGGCCATTTCAAATCTGCCAATGATACTGGCCAGATTCATAAACCTTCTCTCGTTGGATGTTTGGAGGAAAGCTACATCCATGTAATGAATTTCATCTAATCCATGCTTTCAATCATGGATTAGACCCAGTATGGATAAATTTGATATTTTGTAATAGGACTGTTAGCCGATGTCTTAGATTAATAGTCTTCCTTACTTCGAGCCATATATGGGCTTTTGTAAATGTATAAATTTTGTTCTAGTTTATATGATAGGGGGTTGTTGGGTTGGTTTCAGCTAAGACTGTATATCAGATTGTACTCGACTATATCTTTTTCAGATTAATACAATATGATATGTTCTGTCTATCTCGTTGAGCAAGCTCTTCTAATTTGAAGGGTTTGTGAGTAAGGGAGGTCCCCCTTTTCTCACAACTCCCGTAGTTTAGTGTTTATGCATTTTATTTCTGTTATGTAATAATAAATTGTTTTTACAAGTAATGCATTCTTTCTGATATATCAACAACATTTGATTGAATAAACTAGTTTCCTATTAATGTATGGAATTCATTTACTTAAGATTTGATTTATAATGTTGAGTGAATTTCTGAGTTTGCTGTAAATTGATTTCTGTATCTTTTCCTAATCATCATCAACAATCTTAAGAGCTGTAGAGGGATTCTTGATCCACTCTATAGCCTTTGCTTCTAAGTGATTGATGTAGGAAAGAGTCATTAGTTTTGTATGATTGACTAGTTAGATTAATCAGCACTCATAGTGTTAAGCCTGCATATATTTTGTGCAGCATCTCACAAGCTTAGCTGCCTTGGGTTGATGATTTATGTTAATCAAATTATAAGGCTGTAATTTGACTCAACAATATGTATGGGAATCATTCTAGTTCCTCATTTAGGAGACATCATTATAGTCATCACCATCATAATCCTTACATGAGGAAGGAGAATTTTCTTGAGGAGTTAAAGAAGGTGAAGCCTCCTACATTTGATGGAGAGATGAAGAAGCCAGAAGATGCAGATGTATGGTTGCTTGGAATGAAGAATTTCTTCAGATTACATAGCTAATTAGAGAACATGAAAGCTAAGATATCCAATTTCAGTATTAAATGGAAGGTAGATATATGGTGGGAAGTTGAGAAGAATGTCAAAGGTATTCAGGAAGAAGACTTGACTTGGGATGAGTTCAAGAAAATATTCAAGAAGAATTACTTATCGGAGAGGTACTATGATGATAGAGCTAAGGAGTTTTATGAGCTACATATGGGTTCTATGGCAAATGATGAGCACACTAGCGGATTCTTGGAGCTGTTGAGTTATCTTCCATATCTCAAGGAGGAGAAGGCTAAGATTTAGAGACTCACCAGTGGATTTCCAACAACATATAGAGACCGAATTGAGTTTGATGAGCCTAGATCGTTAGAGGAAGCCATCCGTAAGTTGAAGCATTGGTATGAGGAGTCAAAGTGAAAATCTAAGCCTAAACGCGACTTGAAAGAAAATGTGAAAGTCAAAGGAAAATGGCCACCGAAGTGGGGAAGACCTCAAGATGCAAGTGAGAAAGAAAATGTTTCTCCTTACAAGAAGTTCAATGTAGTTGAGAAGGGACATGTGTCGCAACCTGGAGAGCAGTAGACTAGAGGTGATAGTAGAGCACCGTTGCAGTGTTGGATATGTGGCAAAGATCATCGTAAGGAGGATTTTCCATTGTACTAGGGAGGTAGGCCTCACATCTATTGTGCTCAAGAGGTGCAAACAGTTGAGGATGTTGGGCATAGCATTCCTCATATTTATGCAGTTGTGGACAACAAAAAGGAAGATCACCAGGCATCTATAATTGAGATTGATGGTAAGATTTGTGACCTAGTTATTTATATTTTGATTGATCCTGGATCTGACTATAGTTATGTTAATCTTGATTTGGTGGATAAGTGTGGCTTAAGAGAATGAGTGCATGAAAAATCTTGGTTGGTGCAATTGGCTACATGTACAAAGAACAGAGTTCATCATTGGGTAAGAGCTTGTGCATTTGAGTTGAATGATATGCCTACAACAACACATTCGAATGTACTTCCATTGGGATTGTATAATATTATTTTGGGTATGGATTGGTTGTATCTCCCCAAGACCAAAGTAGGTTTTTATGAAAAATAAATTGAGTGCTAGGTGATAATGGAGAGAAGAAAATATTGCAAGGGAAGAAGAAGCCTACATCAGTGAGTATGGTCACAACTATGCAAGCTAAGCGCAGTTGCAGGAAATGGCATGCGATGTTTGCAGTTCATATTTCTAGTGACAAGGGTAAGGATGTTGATGATGCATCAATCTTCAAGAGGTACCTTGTATTGTAGCAGTTTCAGGATGTGTTTCCAGTAGAGATTCTAGAGTTTCCTTCACACAGGGAAGTAGACTTTTATATTGAGTTGGTACCAGGGGCAACACCAACATCAAAGGAACCTTATAGGATGAGCACTCTAGAGTTATTAGAGTTGAAGTTGTAGTTGAAGGAAATGCTTGATAAAAGATAAATTAGACCAAGTGTATCGCCTTGGGGTGCACTAATATTGTTCATGAAGAAGAGGCATGGTACACTTAGATTGTGCATTGATTACATGTAGCTGAACAAGGTGACGATCAAGAACATGTATCCATTGCTGAGGATTGATGACTTGTTTGATCAGTTGAAGGGAGAAACAATGTTCTCAAAGATTGATTTGTGGTCAAGATATCATCAGGTATGGATCAAAGAAGAGGACATCTACAAGAATTCCTTCAGGACAAGGTATGGGCATTATGAGTTTTTTTTTAGTTCCATTCAGTTTGACTAATGCTCCTACTACTTTTATGTGTTTGATGAATAGTGTGTTGCATCCTTATTTGGACAAGTTCGTTATTGTATTTATTGATGAAAAATTGATATATTCTAAGAATGAGGAAGAACATGCAGAACATTTAGAAGCAATGTTGAGATTGCTAAGAGAGCACCAGTTGTATGCTAAGCTTAGCAAGTGCAATTTATTTTAGAAATAAGCACAATAATTGGGACATGTTGCTTCCAAGAATGGCATAGCAGTAGATCAATAAAATATAAAAGATATTATGGAGTGGGTAGCTCCTAGAAATGTGGAGGAAGTTAGATCATTCATGGGCTTAGTAGGTTACTATAGGAGGTTCATCAAGAACTTCTCACGCATTACATATCCTATTACATCATTGCAGAGGAAAGGTAATAAGTTTGAATGGACTGAGGAGTGTGAAAATGGTTTTGAGCAGTTGAAGTAGTTGTTGACAAATGCTCCAGTGTTAAGATTGCATATCCAGACAAAAAGTTTGTAGTGTGTACAGATGCTTGCAAGAGAGGACTTGGTGGAGTCTTGATGCAAGAGGGACAAGTTATATGCTATGAGTCCAAGAAACTGAATGGGCATGAGCATAAATACATGACTCATGATCTTCAGTTGGAAGCTATTATTCATGCCTTGAAGATGTGGAAACATTATCTTCTTGGTAGGAGGTTTGTGTTGATGAGCGATCATAGTGGGTTGAGATATTTGTTTGACCATCCGAATTTGAACGCTAGGCAAGCCAGACGGTTGACTACTCTTAGTGAGTTTGACTTTGAGATCAGGTATATTAAGGGAAATGAGAATAGGGTTGCAGATGCTCTCAACAGGAAAGTGCAATTGAACTATGTTGTAACAGAGAGCTCATATGGGACATATTTACATGATCGTATATTACAGGCATGATAACAGGATGACAAGTACATGGAGATTATGCACATGTTACAACAGGGTACAAGTGATCAGAATGTGGATTATCATCTTACAACAGATAGCTTGGTGAGATTTAGGGACATGATCTATGTATTGGATGACATAGAACTCAAGAAGCTCATCTTGAGGGAGTTTAATGTAAAACCATATTCAAGTCATCCAGGATATCAGAAGACATTGACAAAAATTAAGAATTTCTACTACTAGCCGAATCTGAAGAACGAAGTGGTAGAGTTCATGGAAATATGTTTGGACTGTCAGCAGGTCAAAGCATAGTGTAAGCATCGAGGTGGGTTGCTTCAGCCTATTCTGATTCCAGAGTGGAAATGGGAGGTCATTTCCATGAATTTCATTACAAGTCTTCGAAGGATATCAAGGTAGCATGCTTTTATCATGGTTGTGGTAGAAAGGTTGAGAAAGGTAGCTCACTTCATTCCAGTGAAGACTACTTATTCAGCTAGTGAGGTAGCATAGGTCTTCATCAAAGATATTGTGAGATTAGATGGTGTTCCGAAGAATATTGTGTCGAACAAGGATGCCAAGTTCACTTCCAAGTTTCAGATGGAGATGTCTGCAGGATTGAGGATAGAGTTGGCCTTCAACACATCTTATCAATCACAGACAGATGGACAAACAGATAGGGTCAATAGGATGTTGGAGGATATGTTGAGGATGTATGTCATGCATCAGCAGAGGAGATAGGAGGAGTACCTTCCATTGGTTGAGTTTGCATACAACAATGATTATTAGGAGTCACTAAGTATAAGTCCATTTGAGGCACTGTATGGGCGGAGTTGTAACATTCCCATCAGCAAGAGTGATCTAGTGATCATGGTACTTATTGGACCAGACATGTTGGAAAACATGAACATGAAATGCAGGTTATAAAGAAGAATATAAAAGCAACACATGACATACAAAAATGTTATTAAGACCAACACTGGGAATTTAAAGAATTTCAGGTTGGGGAGGATGTGTATTTGTGCATCAAACCCAAGAAGAGCTCCTTGAGGATCCGATCATGTGCCAAGTTGGCGCCACAATATTGTGGGCCTTTTGATATCCTTGAGAGGATTGGGCCAGTGGCCTACAGACTTGCATTGCCTCCAACAATGAAAGTCCATGATGTTTTTCATGTTTCATTGATTAAAATATATGTAAAATATGTTGATCATGTTATTGATTGTTCTATTTTGTAGGTGGAGCAAGAAGGATAATTCTAGTTGGAAACCAAATGAATATTGCAATGGAAACATCTCATGCTCTGGAACAGAGGACTCAAGTAGGTTAAAGTGTAGTGGAAGAACTTTGGGCCCGAAAAAGCTACATGGGATATGGTTGATCAGATGTGGGCTATGTATCCTTCATTGTTTTCGGTGAAGGCAAATGAGTCTTGGTACTTGTACATAGTTATGTATGGTTGTTATTGTGAATACCACAATGAGCTAAGTTGTAAAGATCCAATAAGTGGTATGGTTGTCATGTTGTCATGTTTTACATGATGGTTTTGCTTTTGAGCATGATGTTATTGTAAATACTGCAATGAGCTGGGTTATAAAGATCCATAGGCAATATGTTTCTTCTCTTCAGTAGTTTTGCCAGGTCTAGGTGTGGTTCAATACCGAGGATGGTGTTCCCCTAAGGGGGAGGGTTCTGTAACACCCCTAGGTTAAAAGTTCATGTAATAAAAGTTAATAAAGGTAAAAATATGATCACGAGAAAGGGACACTTATTCCAAGCTGAATGTTGGGAAAAATGTCTTAGTGGGCATCACTCATTGTGTTTTATGGCTAAGGGAAATTGGCAAAGGCAATAGCTAAGGTTTTTGAGAGGCAAAGAGGCATTATTTGGAATTTTTTAATGAAAATAATGGAAATTAGGAGAAAATGAAGGTGAAAGGTCACAAGTTGCATCTGAGGAGGAAAATGAATGAAAATAAAGGGAAATTGAAGAAAATGGAGGCCTCATTAATAAAAAGGATTTTGACCATCAGATGGTATCTTTTTGTCATTTTTTTTGTCAGTTGAGTTTTGGAATTAGCTTAAGAGAGGAGAATAGCACTAAGAGGAGAACGAAAGTAAGTAAGCAAGTAAAGGAAAGGAAAACAAAGAAGGACAAGGAAAGTAAATTAAGGCAAGGATCAAACAACTTTAACGGGAATACTTGCAGGTAACATATTGCATGTGTGATTTCCTAGCTGGTTTTGACATGCATGGTATTTGCATGTTGGTATATGGTTATTTTTCTTTCATTGGCATGGATTTTTTAGGGATTTGACAGTGCATTTTAGCCTAGCCTTGCCATTTCTAGATAGCCATGGTATGATTGGATTGTTCTCGATTTGAGCTTTGGATTTCTTGATAGTTTTGGAATCCAGGGTAAGGTGGTCTGAGGAAAATTCCTAAATTCCGAAGAATCCCCTAACTGGTAATGGCAAGATACACGGTAAAGCCTGAGGATGGAGACAGGAAAATTCATCAAGTATGGTGAAGAAATTTTAAGGCATCTAAGCTCGGTTTTCTTTTGTTATCTCAACACCAATTTAGGTGTGATCACGATATGGAGAGGGTGGAGGTGGTTTAAACTATGGATTCCCTTGGTTGTCTTTGGATTGATTTATCCCATGAGATCCTGCATTCATTATTGGAATATGACAGGACGATGATTGGATGTAAGAAAGGCATGGTTCAACCAATCTATGGTTGGATGGAATGTGGAAGTCCCGAACCCTACCGACATTTTCCTATGTTAATAAAAGCTAAGTTCTCTTGCTTCAGGTAATGAAATGTACTGGTTATTATGTAGCTTTAATTATTGTTCCCTTATTGTTATTTACTTGGTTATATGTTGGTTATAAGCATGGTTATACGACAGTTCTCAATCATGGCTCTATTCATGTTTTTACTTGTAACTAAATAAATAATGAATGCAAGACCTAATTGATGATATGACAACTAATGTGAGAAGGTATAGACCCTTCTTGTTAAACCTCAATTAAGTTTTCAGTCCCTTATGTTCATACTTGCATTCATGACATGTAGGTTGCATATCTACCAAGTGTTTGAAAAAATGTTAGTGCCAATTTGGGATGGCTAGGTCAAGTCGGCTCCAATTTTGGTTCACAATGATTGTCTTCATTTCTTTTACGAGTTCTGGAAGTTTCATGGATTTTTGGGCAGAGGCTTAGTCCCAGACCTGGAAAGTAGCCTTAATTCTCATAGTGCTGACACATCACTAGCAAAAAAAGGTCACAGTCGCACTGATGTAAGCCTATGGGAGTGAGTGGGTACCCATAGTCACATGGAGGCCTTGGCAAGGGAGCGACTAGGGCTCAAGGTCAGGGAAAAAGTGAGTTGTCTCAGGATTGTGTTAGGCCCCTATACTACTAGTGTAACCCCTTATTGTTATTAGTACAACCACCTTATTATATTGTTGTACCCATGTAGTCCCCATATTGTTACTCTTGTGCCCCATAGAAGCCCACTATTGTTATTATTATGCCCTTACATTATTATTGTTATGTCGGCTCTGATTATATTATCACCCCTTAGACTCCTATATATAGAAAAGAGGTTTTGTCATTTGTATCATCCAAGAATTGCTCATTTGTATAATGTAAAGGAGGTTGCCCCCTTGAAGTGGCTTATTTCTAAGGCATTCATCTATATTTTCTATCTTTTTGTGAGCTGGTTTCATAACATTTGGTATCAGAGCTTTGGATTCTAGGGTTTCGTTGCTCCAAATAGGTCATCATGGCATTTTTCGCTATAAAATTTTATCTGCGATGTTTCAAAGCAAAAAAAAATCCATTTGAGACGAAATCATGCTGAATCTCGGGTCCAAATTTCAGATATTTTAATGCTATATTTGCGGAGATATGATCTGAGGAAGTTGGCCTTTTTCCAGACTCCCAAATTATATTCCAAACAGGTGGCCTGGGGAAAATCGTCATAACTTTCTCTTTGAGCATCAGATTGAAATTTCGTAAGAAGTTACAGAAAGTGAATGGACTGTAGTTTCTTGCATACATATTTTAGATCCAAAGGTCAAAACAGTGAGACATGTCACGTCGTACAAGTTAGATCTACTGAACTAGTCTATAATCAGGTCACTGTGGGAGATTTGGCATAACTTTTCCTTAGAGAATCAAATTTGGATCAGAATGGTGGTATTGGAAAGAGGATGTAAAGGGCTACTGCAGATCATGATTTTAGAAATGTAATATCCAAAATTACAGAGTTACAGTCATTTCAAGATCAAGCTCCTAAAATCAAGAAAAAGTGAGATGAGGAAGTTTGATGGCAGGGATCCGGTAAATTGGATACTACAGATGGAGAAATATTTTGATCTACATGGTGTACCACTGTTACAAAAGGTATGCATTGCATCTAATTATTTAGAAACGAATCAATTTTTATGGTATAAAGGGCTTTGTTCTCGTAAATCACTTGTCACGTGGTTAATTTTCACGGAGGAAATGATAGCACATTATGAGGATACAAAGAGAAACTCCCTCTTTAACCAATTGATAAATCTCAAACAAAAGGGTTCAATGGAAGATCACATTGAAGACTTTCAAAAATTGGATAGAAGCGTAAATTATATTCCAGAGAAGAAGAGGGTTGATCTCTTCATAGGGACTTTAAAGGATAACGTTCAACATGAGGTTCATTTTTGGGAACCTGATCCATTGGAGGAGGCATTCAAGTTGGCAAGAAAAATTGAAAGCGAAATTATGAAAACAAGGAATCCCACTAATCATGACTATAATTATGGAAGTGTTTCTTCTCCTAGCCTTCCACAACCTACAAGGCTTACACCACAACAATTGGAAGAAAAAATAGAAAAAGGGCTTTGCTACAATTGTGATAGAAAATGCACTAAAGGTCATAAGTGTGCTGAGAAGAAATTATTTTACATAGAGTATGAAGAGGAGGAAGAAAATGATCAAGAAAAATCAAAATAAGAGGATATACACTAGGACCCAACCCCAGAGAAAGAAGAAATGAATCTGACCATATCTTGTAAATCATTGACAAGAATTACCACTCAAACTCTCAAGATAGAAGGACATATCTAGAAGAAAAAGGTTCAAGAAGTGAAATATCACATCGAGAAAGAAGAAATGAATCCAACCATATCTTGTAATTCATTGGCCAGAATGACTACTCCTCAAACTATCAAGATAGAAGGACATATCAAGAAGAAAAATGTTCAAGAAGTGAAAGATCACATAGAGCATCAAGAAATGAATCCGACCATATCTTGTAAAGCATTGGAAGAAATTACCACTCCTCAAACTCTCAAGATAGAAGGAAATATCAAGAAGAAAAAGGTTCAACCTGTGAAAGATCACATCAAGCATAAACAACAAGTTCTCCAACTTTTAAAGTATAACGCCACTTTGGTGTAGAATCGAATGAAACAATAGGTAGATCAACATCACAGTGAAAAATGTTTTGATGTAGGTGATTGGGTATTTTTATGGTTACATCTCAAGCAATCTATTTATGAGAAGGAAATGTTGGCAATACTACATGCACTTAAGAAATGGAAACCTTACCCAATGGGAAGACACTTCAAGGTAAAAATGGATCATGATAGTCTTAAATACATTTTAGAACAAATATTATCATTAGAAGAACATAAAAAATGGGTCACAAATATGTTGGGTTATGACTTTGACATCATCTACATAAAGGGAAGAAATTTTTTGTTGCAGACGCACTCTCAAGAAAGGATGAGGATGTGGAAGCATTGTTTTGTGTTATTTCTATTATCCAACCAGTTTGGATAAATGAAGCAAGGGATGAATGGAAGAAGGACGAAGAAGTATGGCCACTTATTCAAAAGTTGCAAAGGATCCCAATTCAAACAATATTGCTAGAAATTGAAGAGGAAGGAAAAATCATATTGGAACTTGGAGCAGTGACAGAAACAAGAACCCGACAGCTATGAAATCGATCAATTTGAGAGTATCTCATCAAGTGGAAGAACTTACCTGCTAAAGATTCCACATGGGAGGACAAGAATTTTATACAGAAGGATCAAGAACTACTCAAGCGTTGAGGACAACACTTTCTGAAGGAGAGGGGCATGTTAGGCCCCTATACTACTAGTGTAACCCCTTATTGTTATTAGCACAACCCCCTTATTATATTGATGTAGCCATGTAGTGCCCATATTGTTACTATTGTGTCCCATAGAAGCCCAATATTGTTATTATTGTGCCCTTACATTATTATTGTTATGTCAACTTTGATTATATTAATGCCCCTTAGACTCCTATATATGGAAAGGAGGTCTTTTCATTTGTATCATCCAAGAATTGTTCATTTATGTAATGTCAAGGAGGTTGCCCCCTCGAAGAGGATGAATTCTAAGGTGTTGATCTATCTTTTCTATATTTTTGTGAGCTGGTTTCATAACAGGTTGGACAATTGTAGGGGTTAGGTTACTCTTGGAAGTCCTGTGGCACCTGAGGGAAGTCAGTAAGGTCTTCAGTTGTTGACTCCATTTCCTCAAGGTCACATAGGAGATTGAGTCATATCATAATGACTCTCAACTCATGTTTACCTTGGGAAGGCTTGTGAAAGTGGGTAAATGTGGGAGGAGGCATTACAGTAATACCCTTGACTGGAAGCTCTCCCTCAAGCTAGATTTGAGATGCTGAAGGATGGGAGGAAGCGTTTATGTCTCAAATGCCTAGAGAATGTACTCTATCTTACAAATTACCCCGTCCAAGTAACCAATGTGCTCCTTAAGTTTGCATCTACATGCATGCTACAATTACCAAGTCAGTTACCTTCCCAAAAGTAAGCCTTCACGTAGATAGAAAGAGTTCACCTCAAAAATGGTAAGGAGCATAGACAAAAAACTATTCTAGGAAGAATTGGGACTGAGTTCTCCAAAGGTATCACAAAACTCTCGTGGGATGGCCCCTCAAAGCTAGTGGCTCCTCGAAAATATCCCACCTAAGGCGAGGGCCCAAGCAATTTCCACCTTATAATATACGAGAGACTGAACTATAGGCCAAAACAAGGGAGAAGATCCCACTTTCCATGTCTAAATGAACAATGAACGCTCACATGCTTGTGCATGCAGGGGATGGCCATGCCACCCCCCTCATAATTTATTTTATCAATGGTGATGTGGTAGGCTCACCCCTTGACCCCCTGATATTCCTCATTTTCCACCTCGATCAAGGATATTGTATTCAATTTTATACTAGCCTAGATCCATCTAACTTTGGATCTATCATGTGTTGAGGGGGATTAAATTCCTTGAGATGCAAATATTTCCTCAAATTATTAATACAAAGTTATTAAATCTAATAATATTAATATTGATATTAGATTTAATAATACTAATACTAATAATATTAATATTAATCTTTTAATATTAATATTAGATGTAATGGTGTTTCTTACATGGCAGATGATAACAAAATTTATAATAAAACTACATCAAATCAATATTTTCAAATATTACAACTTTGACGTGGAAATATTTGTCTTTAAATATTTCAATATATCCATAGGTTATGATTTTTCCTTTTAAATATTCATTTTACAGATATTTAATTAAAATAAATATTAAAAAAAATTGGAGCAGGATTTTCGATTCTTTGTGTTAAATGGTATTGTAGTTTTTTTATTATCTATATGACTATTTCTATTTATGTTTTTTATCAACATTATTTTTTATTTTATTTTGTTAGAGAAGTGACATACTTACACATCCCCTCATAGTGGACTATAAAATATGCCTCTTGGCACAATAAAGAAGAAAATTGAATTGAATATACTCTTCACATCTTTGAATAATAATGATAAAAATAAATAAATAAAATTGTATTCAAAATGCATTAACTTTATTTAAATAGAAATGGAACATACAAATTTAAAGCTTATCTAATATACATAGTTATAATAGAAATTAAAAATATTACATTCATCAATACACTTCATGTTATATAATTTTCCAAACATGTTTGTAAGTTTGTGAATTTTACGCAAAGAATAGTTTGAATCTTATTTAAGATTTTATGCCCGGATTCGATCCAAACATGATCTAGGTGGATATTGGTGGCCACCCGCCTATTCCACTTGGACCCTCACCATTATTTCTTTCAGTTTTTCAGTTTCCTCTTTACTATTTTTGGTAGTTCTCCGGGTCCTGAAATTTCGGAGCTGTTTTGAGGCCCTAAATGACATTTTTTGGCAAAATTTCTCAGCGATTGCTGCCCAACTAACCCCAACTAGGCCCATAAACTCTTAGTGTTACATCTCCTCGGGTTAGGGTTTTGGTTGTTTAGCGTTTTCTCTTATTTGTTCAATAATAAAAAGGCCCTTGAGTCTCATTGTAACTCAGTTCATAAGCATGTAGCTGCCACATCTCTTCTCATAGATAAGCTACCATCATCCTAGCTATATTATTTCCATTCTTTTTGTAAGCATAGTTCAATATTTTTCTATTAATGAAATGAAGTGTTTTTCTGCTGCATCTCTATGTTTATGATTATATCTGTAATTTGTTGCGTTCTTGTTTAGGTTCAGATCTATGGTATCATAGGGGTCTGCTCTTTCTTTGTTTTTCTTTGCATGTCCCCAACGAGGTCAGGGTATAAGGAGTTAGGGCTCGATCTAGTTGAACCCTTGTAGGATCAGCCTCACAAAACCCAACGACCTCCCATGACTGAAGAAAAGAAAGACAAGGGGGCAGGAGATCCTTTCAAAATGTTGCTTGAGGAAGCCCTCGAGTGACAAAGGGACACGATGATAGATAAATTTGCCTAGATCCATTGACGGCCACCCACAGGCGATGCATCTTCATCCAACAGCCACTCCAGAGGTGCCAATCCTTTTAAGGTACAAGTTAACTTCGATATTCCCATATTTGAAGGCTTGATAAATGTAGACACCATAGATAAATGGCTAAATTTGTTGGAAGGATATTTTTCAGTTCATGACTTTTCCAATCAGGAAAAGATTACTTTTGCACTTCTCAAAGCTACCCCACACGTCAAGGATTGGTGGGAAACCTACTGTGAACAAAAGGACGAGAGTGAACCCTCATTGTTTTCAGCCACACCCACTTGGAATTCTTTCCGAGATATCGTCAAGGAACAATATTACCATGTCGGGAGCTATGAAGATAAATATATAAAGTGGACCACGCTACAACAAGGAAGGAACCAAGATGTGCCAAATTTCACAAATAATTTCCATACCCTTCACATTAAGCTGGGTATCAAGGATACTGAGCGTCATTTGGTGCTCAAGTACCGTGACTGTCTACACAAGTACATCCAAGACGAGATGGAGTTCCTGGACATCTCCTTGCTTGACACAGCATATCAGTACACTGTGAAGATTGAGCATAACTTTAAATAGAAGAAGCGGGACTTTGGATCTGCGAATCTAAAGAAAGGGAAAGGCGCACCCAAACCATAGAACAATGGACCAAGCCAAGGCAGGGCTACCTAGGACAACCCACCGAATCCAAAAGAAAAGAACAACACCACGAAGATGAAGAAGGACACGGGAAAATGGTGTGAGTTCCATAAGATCTCCAATCACAATACAAGTGAGTGTCGGGACAAGTAGTCATTGGTGGTTTAGCTAAAGGCTTTCGAATCAGATGCAGGTTCTGACTCTAAACCAAAACCCGATAAGAGAACTAACAAAGGGAAGCAAAGCATTGATATAGAGCCCAATGTTACCATGGCCACCATAAAGATCCAAAAAATTGAGCCTGAAGATCTAGAGGAGGGGGAACGACTCTTCCACTCATAGATGTGGGTGAAGGGTTCTCTGCTATAGTTCATTTTCGATAGCGGGAGCCAAAAAGAACCTCATTTTTTGTAGAGTTCATGAAGCGGCTGGGCCTAAAGACTACAACACATCCACAACCATACACCATCGGGTGGCTTCACCAAGGATGAGATCTTCACATTAGCCAGTAGTGCCGCCTTCCCTACAAAATAAAGCCCTTCACAAATGAGGTACTGTGTGACTTGCTTCTCTTGAAGTTTCTGATGTATTGTTACAACAACCATACTTGTGGAAGCGACGTGCTGTATATGAGTCTAGACCTTGTTCTATGATTATTACTTTGGCTAATAAGTTGTATAGGACACTGGAGGTAGCCCCACCTACCGCCATCTCTTTCATCACTGCAAAGAAATGTAGTAAGATCATTTCCCAGACCATGAAATTTGTTTTTCTTATGATTCGCCCCTAAGGAAATAAGAAGGTTGTGGCCATGACTTCTAGGAAGGGCTCCTCTTCACAAAAGCAGTAGATGGGCAAGGTCATGGAGGAGTATAGGGATATTTTTTCCTCACCTATAGGGGTACCTCTGCTTTGTTAGGTCAAGCACTCCATCGATCTGACCCTGGGCACACCACTGCCCAATGGACTGATCTATCGATGCTTTGTTCTCAAGAACGATGAGATCAAGAGGCAGATTCAGGAAATACTGCAAAAAGGGCACATCAGGCCAAGCTCATCACCTTGTGGGAACCCGATTGTATTGGTACAGTAAAAGGATGAGACTTGGATGCTCTGTATTGACTATCGGGTGCTGAACAAGATCACTGTCTCGAATAGGTACCCAATCTTGCGACTTGATGACCTTTTTGGAACAACTCAAGGGGAAAAATATTTTAGCAAGATTGAATTGAAGTCAAGTTATCACTAGGTGCCTATCGAACCCTCCGATGTGTGGAAGACTACCTTCAAATCCAAGGAGGGCCTTTTTGAATGGTTGGTTAGGCCGTTTGGATTGATGAACGCCTTTGCAACCTTCATGAGACTAATGAATGAAATCTTGCAACACTTCATCAATGAATTTGTGGTGGTGTCTTTATATGACATATTGATATTCAACTAGTGTTGGGAAGAACACCTCCACCATATTCGATAGGTCCTTTAAACCCATCAACAACACAAGTTGTGTGCTAACTTGGAGAAATGCACCTTTGGCCTGACCCAAGTTCAATATCTGGGGTACATCATTGATGAGCATGGTGTGCATGTGGACCCATCTAGGATACAAGTCATTGGGGATTGGCCATCCCCAACCACTCTAACAGAGCTCTGTAGCCTTTTTGGTATTGCCAATTTATACGATAGGTTCATGTTGGGGTTATCTGATATCACTTGTCCTTTAAGTCAAGTCACCAAGGGCATAGAAAAATCAAAGTTCTTTTGGTTGGAAACCCAACAATGAGTGTTCTCCGAGTTGAAGAATCACCTCTGTTCTGCACCAGTGCTCACATTACCAGACCTGCAACAACCATTTGAGATTGAGACATATACCTCTGACTATGTTATTGGTGCTCAGCATGGTCATCTAGTGGCTTACCATAGTGAGACACTTTCAAACACAGTTTGAAAGTACCCCACTTATGACAAAGAAATGTATTCCATTGTGCAAGCTTGCTGTTAATGGAAGCATTACATTCTGGGTAAGAAAATGGTCATCCACATAGACCATCAGCCTCTATAGCTCATATGAACACAAGGGAAGTTGTAGAATGATCACCATCAGAAATGGTCCACCTATCTGCAAAAGTTTCATTTGAACATTAAGTATAAGAAGTGAAACACCAAAAATGTCGCTGATTGCCTCAACTGACCACCGATCATGGCACTAATCACTATGCTCAACTACCGTGGCCATGAGACATTGGGGTGGCCGCATCTTTACAAGGGTGATCTAGAATTCAACAACATAAACTAGACACTCCTCGAAGGGAAGAAAGTTCCAAATTTTCACCTTCAGGATGCATTATTATGCCACTTGGGATACATCTATGTTCCTTCAGGTGAGCATGCCAAGATGATTTGGTAGGTGCACTACATTCGGGTCATTGGACACTTTGGAGTAGAGAAAAAAATGGCGGTATTTTAGAAGTATTTTTATTGGTCGAAACTGCATAAGGATGTTGGGAAGTACATTAGATCCTGCACCGCCTATGCCATTGCCAAACCAACCATCAGGAAGCAAGGCCTGTATACTCCTCTACCTACTCCTAGTCGACCTTGGGAATCTGTCTCCATGGATTATATGTCGAGCCTTCCTTCTACTAAGCACGAAAATGATTGCAATTTTGTGGTTGTCGAAAGATTCTCTAAGATGGCCATCATGGTAGCCTACAAGAAGGGTATCACAATAGAGGCCATTGCTAAGCTCTTCTTTGAGTGAGTGTGGGTACACTTTGGGATCCAATAGTCCATTATCATAGGTCGAGACAACAAATTCTTGAGTTCATTTTGGTCAAGTCCCTGGTCGATGTTGGATACAAAACCTACTAAGTCGACAACTTTCCATCCCCAAACTGATGGCCAAACAGAGGTTGTCAACAGGATGATTGTACACATTTTGTGCATGTACAACTTGAAGCATCCACGCACATGGGATGAAAGTCTCCCCTATGTCCAACACAACTACAAGAGAGATCTCCACAACTCAACAAGCCACAACTCCTTTCAAGTAGGGTTGGGATTTCAGCCATTATGCCCCATTGATGTGGCCATACCATTTGTAGCAACTCAGGTAGATTTGGCTCACGTGCAGTCTAAAGATGAAAGGGTTAAAAAATTCATTGAGCGCATTCAAAACATCTACCAATAGGTCCATGATATATTGGATAGAGCTAATTCTAAGTACAAGCAACGCCATTATCAACATTGAGTGCAACACAAGTTCCAGGTGGAAGACAAAGTTTGACTACATTTGCAGAAGGACCGCCTCACTAGACCCCACCACAAGCTTCACCCACTCTGATATGGGACATACACCATCACCAAGGCCATTAGTGACAATGCCTTTGAGATCAGAATCCCACCGTTCCTTGGTTTGCACCCAATGTTCAATGTAGGCCACCTTTGACCATACTGTCCACCATTGTTGGACACATCTGACATTGCAGAACAACTCATACTAATAGAGCTCAACCCGAGCTGCATGGAACAGGCAACAACTGATTAGATCATGGACACACAAATCAAGAACAATCGGCAATAGAGGATACAACTATATCGAGTTGTCAAAGCAGGCCAACTCCTTCAACAAAGAAAATGGCTCACCAGGGACCAAGTTCAACAGAAGTTTCCTCATTTCATGGAGGAACTCAATGTAATGGTGACCATTGCTTCCTAAGGGGGGAGGACTGATCCAGGTGGATATTGGTGGACACCCGCCTATTCCACTTGTATCCTCACCATTATATCTTTCAATTTTTCAGTTTCCTTAATTATAGCACAATTTACTATTTTTGGCAGTTTTTCAGGTCCTAAACTTCTAGAGTCATTTTGAGGCCCTAAATGACAGTTTTTTTGGAAAAATTGTTCAAGTATTGCTATGGCATTTGCATCAAGTGCTATAGTCCTCGGAGAGATCTTTCCAATGAGGTATCATATGTGTCAAACAGAGATAATATGACCAAGTTATGACCCTAGGAAGTTGGCTGCCCAACTAACCCCAACGAGGCCCATAAACTCTTGGTTTTACATTTCCTTGGGTTAGAGTTTTGGTTGTTTAGGGTTTTATCTTATTTTTCAATAATAAAAAGGCCCTTGAGCCTGATTGTAACTCAGTGCAGAGGCATGTAGCCACCACATCTCTTCTCAGAGATAAGCTACCATCGCCCGAGTTATCTTATTTCCATTTTGTTTGTAAGCATATTTCAATATTTTTCTATTAATGAAATGACGTGTTTTTCTATTGAATATCTGTATTTATGATTATATCTGTAATTTGTTGCATTCCTGTATAAGTTCGGATCAAAACATGCCAATGAAAAACAAATTGCAATATTGTTTAGATAGATTTATGTCTAGATCAATGAACTGTGACATGATAATTAGTAGCAACATAGATTATAAGATTCTTAAATCAATTTCGATTTGTGCTCACTCTTAGTAAGGCAGGAGGGGAAATTCAAACTCAATCTAGAGAAAATGGAGAATAAGAATGAACTCAATCTAGAGAAAATGGAGAATAAGTACGAACTCGATCTAGAGAAAATGAAGAATAAGTATCATGAAGATTGATGTACTATGAGGATGGGAATTACGAGGAGTGCATTCCTCCATAAAAATGAAGCTTGATGTATTATGAGGATGAGGATGAGGATGGGCATTTGAAAGAATGCCCTATTCCATAACAATGAAGCTTGATGTACTATGAGGATGGGCATTACAATGAGTGCACTACTCCATAACAATGCGTCTTTTTAGCTTCTCAAAGGGCATAAATCCCTATGTTTCTTAATCAATTAATATACTTAAATAAATCATATATAGTTGTTTCCCATGTAATGTGTTAGCTATTTTCGTTTTTTTTGTTTTATCTTAAATCTCTAAAAGATGATTTTTTAGAATATAATGAAAATTAATAAGTTCTTAATTTTTTTTTCTTTGTAAAATCTCTTTTAACGAGTTGTGATTTACATCATTTAGTATCAAAGCTACGTTTCATAAAGAATATGATGGATAAGGACAAAAATTTATATAGGTTGACTTGACAAACATCATCATTCCCAGAGATAAGATAAGGTAAGGTTTTGTCAACATACTAAAGTTCATATATCTTCCCATCCTTGAAGATATTATAATTATTGTGCCCAACATCATAAAAGGATTAGCGTTAGTTTTGGTAGGTAATGTCCATTAACAAGTTTGAACAATCAAGAAGGAAAACATTATTGGGAGGCAGGATTGACAAATTGTTATACCTATTTTCCCTACCTTTTCTTATCATTTTGACTCTTACAACCATACCTTATTACTCTGGTAGTTATCATTAACTAAAGTATGTTTCCTTTTTTATGTGTCATCCTTATTATCTAGTTTTTCTTGTAATTCGACATAGAATCTATCTGCTTTAGATGATTTTATTAATAAATTGACAAAGGGCTATTACAGGGTGTGTGTGTAACACCCTCATCCCAAATCTGCCCAAGTAAATGTTCAACTGAGGTAAACATGTGACGAGAGGCCACTATGATGGGATTCAACCTCCTAGGTGACCTTAAGGAAGTGGAATTGATGGAAACACATCACACAGACCTTCCACATCAACAACATAACTCCTAGGAGCCAACCCAACTGCTCAAGTAACTAGCCCCTGGGTTCCACTGAGTTTTTAGACCATTAAACCCCCGGATGCCCCCTTGATATAGACAAGCATGTGTTAGGAGGCTCCAAACGCTCCCACAACATGGGTATGCATGTGTTTGGGGAATTTTATCCTTAGACCTATGCCTAGGACTCTGATATTTGTGCCACTTTTTCATGCCCAGAGCCCAGGTCACTGCCCAAAACTTAATGACACTTTCAAAACTGAAAGATAACAACAAAATAATGACACAAATGCAATTTCTTGAAAAAGGAATTGACTAGACCCCTACTAGCCATGATAGGAATTTCGTAAAACATATCACAAATATGTAATCTACAGGTTTAAACAACATATTTAAGCATAAGGTCTCATACTTATCTGAGAATCGCTAAGAAGCATTTCTCCCTTATATCACTGGCTGCATTATCATCTCTTAGGTCATAGATACATTATTCATTCATTTACAAATGAAAACATGAGGAGAGACATATATCATCATTGTCATAATACATTCACATAATAACAATAGAAATATCAATGATACATCAACCATAGAATCCACACATAAACCAATACATTTACACATAATATACCAAGGAGAGAACCTCTTATTAATGAATGCAAAAGCTAACTCAGGATGGTACTACCACGTTCCACCCGACCATAGATTGGATGAGCCAAATCTCTCTTTAGCCAATAAACCCCATGCCATATTCCAATAATGAATGTGGGACTCAAACCAAAAGAAACAACCAAGGCATCACGAGGCTACACCACCTCACTCTCATAAATAAAATCCATGTTTTACCATAATCCATACCGGATCACTATGCCAAATAATAAACATGTAACAATAGGCTTTACCATGATCTCCATGAGATCATTAGGCCAAACTAAGCATGGATGACATCATATTCCCACCTACACTACGAGGAATTTTGCTATCTCCTAGTCTCTCAAGATTTAACGCAATCACACCAGATCACTAGGTCTTAAACTGAGACACCACTCTCTAGGTTTTATCACATATCCCATCCATGTATTACTAGGCTTGATGGAGAGCACCCACCTCTAGGCTTTACTGTATATCCCACCATTTATCGCTCGAGGATTCCTAGGCCAATTGAGGCAACAAAAAATATGGCTTTCCCATAACCCACATTTTGGTTCAGGCGTTACTAGGCCATGTGTTATATTCTTCAGAAATCCACCTCACTCAACTTCGAATCCATTCGGAAATCCATCTCAAACAAAACACGAGAACCCCATCACACCACGGATATCCAAAAATGGAAAGTCTAGGCTGAAAACACTATCACACCTAACAAAACCCATGCCATAGCAACAAAGAACCACATGCAATACCATGCTTGCCAAATCTAACAAGGAACATACACATGCAAATTGATACTTGCAAAAATCTAGTTGTAGCTGCTTGATCCTTCTCTTCCTTGTTTTCTCCTTCCTTCCTCTTGCCTTCTTTGCCTTTCTTGATCCAATGCCAAAGTTCTCCAAGAAAACTCTAACTATCTAAGAGTGAGTGAGAGAGAGAGAATAATGAGAGAGCTCCAAAACTGAACTGACAAAAGGGTACCAACTGATCCTCAAAATCCTTTTTATCAATTAGGCCTCTATTTTATTCATTTTCCATTATTTTACTTCATTTTTCTCCTCACATACGACCTGTGAACTTTCACCTTACTTTTCTCCTAATTTCCATTATTTTCATAAATAAATGTGGCAAAAATGCCATTTTTCCTTTCAAAATCCTTAACCATTGCCTTTCCCAATTTCCATAGCCATAATAAACCAAATGAACACCCAAACTATGATGTCTTGCCCAACATTCAACTTGGAATAAGTGTCCCATCAACCGTGGTTATTATTTTTCCTTTATTAACTTTTATTACATGGAATTTTCACTAGGGCTATTACAGAACCCTCCCCCTTTGGGGACACCATCCTCGTTGTTCAACCACACCTATACCTCAACAAAAATTTTGAAAATAAAACATACTTCCCATGGATCTTTATAACATAGCTCGATGCAATATTTACAATGATCACCCTGCTGAGAAGTAAACCAACATGACAACATAAAAACATAATAACATGAAAACCATACCACTTATTGGAGCTTATAACTTAGCTCATGGTGGTATTTACATCCACATACATATGTACATATATCAAAACATCACCAAAACATATGCCTGAACATATACCAAACATCATACCAAAACTGCTTTGCCTCAACTGATAAACAATGAAGGATACATAGCTTGCATCTGATCTTCCATGTCCCATGTAGCTTCATCGGGCCCAAAGTGCTTCCACTGCACTTTAACCTACTCGATTTCTTGGTTCTTGAGCATGATCACCTTTCTCTACAATATACACCGAGGTTTTGATTGAAATTCTCCATTTGGCTCCACTTGCAATATAGACAAGTCAATCACATGATCAACATCTTTAACATACTTCTTAAGTAATGACACATGGAAAAATCATGGACTTTCACTGTCGGAGGCAGTGCAATTCGATAGGCTATTGGCCCAATCCTCTCAATAATCCTGAAAGGTCCACAAAACCATGGTGCCAACTTAGCACATGATCCAATCCACAAGGATCTCTTATTTGGTTTGATGCGCAAGTACACCTATTCCCCAACTTGGAACTCCTTGAACAACTATTGCGATCTGCATAACTCTTCTACCTATCATGTGCTACTTTTAGATTCTTATTGATTACCTGCATTTCCTATTTCATTTCTGCCAACATGTTGGATCCAATCAACGCCCTATTAGCTGGATCACTCTAATTGATGGGAGTATTGCAACTCCGCCCATACAATGTCTCAAACAAACTCATCTTCAAAGATTCTTGATACCCATTGTTGTAAGTGAACTCTACCAATGGAAGGTACTATTCCCACTTCCACTACTGATGCATCACATACATCCATAACATGTCCTCCAATATCTTGTTGACCCTCTCGGTATGTCCATCTATTTGCGGATGATAAGTTGTATTGAAGGCCAACTCTGTGCCCAAACCCACAAACAACTCCTTCTGACACAATCTTCTTTGGAACACCATGTAGTCTGACTATATCTCTGATGAACACCTATGCTACATCACTAGTTGAGAATGTATACTTCACTAGAATGAAGCACACAACCTTCATCAATCTGTCAACAACAACCATGATGGAATCATGCTGTCTCAATGTCATCAGAAAACCTATGATAAATGCCATGGAAATGACCTGCCATTTCCACTCTAGAATTGAAATAAGATATAGCAGTCCACCTAGATGCCTACACTATGCCTTTACCTGCTGACAATCCAAACATCTATCCACAAGCTCTGCCACATCCTTTTTCAGATTTGGCCAATAATAAAAAGTCTTCATTGTGGTCAATGTCTTTTGATAGCCTGGGTGACTTGAATATGGTTTCGCATGAAACTCCCTCAAGATCACCTTCTTGAGCTCACTACTATCTGGCACATATATCCTATCTCTAATCTAACCAATCCATATGCCATGAGGCAATAGTCCACATCTTGTGCACCTACACCTGTACTTGTAAATGTACCACTACATGTACCTATACCTATAACTGTACCACTACGTGTACCTATACCTGTACCTATACCTGTACTCTGCTGCATCATTTGCACAATCTCCATATACATGACATCTTGCTGACTTGCCTGCAAGAGCCTATCTTGCATATTTGTCCCATAGGAACTCATAGCTACTATATGATTTACCTATATATGCCTACTAAGAGCTCCTACAGCTCTATTGTCCTTTCCTTTGATGTATCTAATCTCAAAATCAAACTCACTGATCGTGGCCAACCATCTAGCTTGCCTGGCATTCAGATTCGATTGATCAAATAGATACCTCAATCCATCGTGATCACTCATCAATACAAACCTCGTACCAAGACGATATTGCCTCCACATCTTCAATGCATGTATGATCGTTGCTATCTCAATATCATGCGTCAGATAGTTCTCCTCGTGCTTATTCAGCTTCCGTGACTCATAGCATACCACCTGTCCATCCTACATAAGGATTGGAAAACTTATAAGAGGAAGACAAGACTGATGTCGTAGGCCCCTCTAAGAGTCTCCCCCATTAGGTCTCCTAAGGTAGAACCTATAAGGTATAACCTCTAAGTAAGGGAGTGACCTCTAAGGTCTTACTGAGATGTTGTGTGTAGATTGTTTCCTCTTACATTCATCGTAAAATCATCCTCGTGGTTCTTCTCACAACCACCTGCTTGTATTACAAGTTGGGATGACTTTTAGGACCTCTTCATTGCCAAGTTGGGGAAGACAAGTCTCCCGCAACCATGGTCCTTGAGCTTTCAAGAATGAAGATTAAGGAGAAATAGAAAATAGAAGACTTCTATTAGAGATTCCTACAACTCAAGTATAAATGAAGCATCTATAGATACTAATTTTTTGTTTGTTTGGATTTACGATATTTAACACTGATGCATGTGTCAACGACTTCTTGAGCTGCTCAAAACTGGCTGCACATTCCTCTATCCATTCAAACCTCTTACCTTTTCTTTGTAATGATGTAATAGGTTAAGCAATGTGTGAGAAGTTCCTGATGAACCTCCTGTAATAACCTGCCAATCCCATGAAGGATATCACCTCATATACATTTCTAGGAGTTGTCCACTCCATGATAGCTTTTACCTTTTTTGTATCCACTACTATGCCCTCCTTGGAGACAACATGTCCCAAGTAATGTACTTCGGTCTGAAATAAATTGCACTTGCTGAGCTTAGTATACAACTGATGCTCTCTCAACAACCTCAACGTTGCTGCAAAATGCTCGACATGCTCTTCCTCATTTTTTGAATATACCTATATATCATCAATGAACACAATAACAAACTTGTCCAAATAAGGATGCAATACACTATTCATTAAACACATAAAGGTATCTAGAGCATTAGTCAAACTCAATGGAACTACAAGAAACTCATAATTCCCATACCTAGTCTGAAAGCGTCTTGTAAATGTCCTCCTATTTGATGCGTACATGATGATATCCAGAAGCTGATCAAACAAGTCATCAATCCCTGGTAACAAATACCTTTTCTTGATGATCACTTCGTTCAACTTCCTGTAGTCAATGCATAATCTAAGATTACCATCCTTCTTCTTCACAAATAATACTGATGCACCCCAAGGTGATACAGTTGACCTAATGTATCCCTTGTCAAACGTCTCCTTTAACTACAACTTGAACTCTACCAACTCTGGAGTGCTCATCTTGTATGGTGATTTTGATGTTGGTGTTGCCCCTAGTACCAGCTCAATATAAAAGTTTACTTCCTTGTGAGGTGGTAACTCTGAAATATCTACTAGAAACACATAATGAAACTATTGTAGAATTGGGTACCTGCTCAAAACATCTGCATCCTAACTTCCTTACCTTTGTCGCTAGAAATATGCACTGCAAATAACACACACCCTTTTCTGTGAATGTGCTTTGCCTACATAGCTATTACCATCCTAAATGATGTGGATTTATTCTTTCCCTATAAGACTCTTGGTTCCCCATTATCATCCAAGGACTCAATGCATTTGTCATAACAATCCACCTTGGTCCTATTAAGGTACAACCAATCCATTCCCAAAAACATACTGTATGATCTCAACAATAATACATTCAAATTTGTTGCGGTAGGCATATTATTCAAATCAAATGCACAAGCTCTTACCTAATGACGAACTCACTTCTTTGTTCCTGTATCTAACTGCACTAATCAACATTCTACATGCACTTATTTATTCAAACCACTTATCCACCAAGTGAGAACTAACATAACTATAATTAGATCCAGGGTCAATCAACTTATAAACAACTTGATCACAAATCCTACCGTCGATCTCAATGATAGATTCCTGATGGTCTACCTGTTTGTTGTCCAACACTGCAAACATACGAGGAATGCTCTGTCCAACATCCCCAATAGTATGTGCCTCTTGTTCACTATAGATATGAGGCCTACCACCCTGATTCTGTGGACAATCTCTCTTAAGGTATTCCTTACCGCATGTACAACACTCCAACTGTCTAATACCATCACCTCTATGCTGATGCTGTGACCCATGTCCCTGTCTAGCTGCATTGAACTTCTTTTGTTGTGCCACATTTTATTTCTCTTCTGCACTCTGAGGCCTTTTTCTTTTCGACTGCCATTTACCTTTACCTTTATCTTCCCCTTTCCATCCTTTCTAAGATTCATTCTTATGCTTTGACTGCTCATATCAATGCTTCAATTTCCTAATAAATTCCTCAAGTGGCCGAGGCTCAACATACTCAATCCAATCTCTAAAATCTAATGGCAAACCACTAAAAAATCATTGAAATTTATCCTTCTCATCTTTAAGATACGGTGCATACCTCAATAGATCTAGGAACTTAGTCGTGTACTCTTCATCTATCATCAATCCCATCTTTAGCTCATAGAATTCTTTGGCCTTACTGTCGTAGTACCTTTCTGACAAGTACTTCCTCTTGAAAATCCTCTTGAGCTCATGCCAACTCAAGTCCTCTGTCCTGATGTCTTTGACTCACTTCACATATTCCCACCAAATATC
Organism: Pinus taeda; assembly: GCA_000404065.3. NCBI lineage: Eukaryota > Viridiplantae > Streptophyta > Pinopsida > Pinales > Pinaceae > Pinus > Pinus taeda. The sequence goes on along the minus strand of APFE031141994.1, from coordinate 162,795 downwards.
TGCTTTACCTCTCAGGTTGAAGATAACTACTCCGACCTTCATATTATCTGTGTAATTGTGCAACTCAAATAACTTCTTCATCCCAAGTATCCAAGCCTCTGCATCATCTGAATTCTTCACATCTCCATCAAAATTAGGTGTATTTTATTTCTTAAATTCATTTGGAAGGTATCCCCTACCACTCCTCCTGTAAGGATGACATCGATGACGATCGTGATGCTTGTAAAAACCAAAACTAGAATAATACATATGTCCATCAGCTCCTATCACCTCTCATATCCAGAGTATCCAACAACCTGCCATCTCTAATCATGTCATGTCTACCTGACCTGTGACCACCATGAGACCTACTTCCATATGCCCCATTAGTTATGTCCTCCTGCCCATGGCTGACCCGAGGTGGCCCCTGTCGCTGCAATTCTGATAAACTCTTAAGAAGTATTGCATTAACCTCAACTTGTTTCTCTTGTGCCTACATGATTTTGTCATTGTTTTCCTTACAACTCCTTATTTCTTCTTTCAAGCTTCTTAATGTGTCTGCTAAATTAGAAGAGTGCCCAAAACCACACTGCTCATCTGATTCATAGGGGAAATCTATGTAGCCTACCATCTTGCTAGTCATTTTGATCTCTTTCCTGCAAGGCATACTATGTCAGCTAAACGAAATCACAATAAACCAATGTACCTTAGCATAATCAAGGGAGGATATCTCATCTGCAAGATCATCAAATCAATGTAATACATGTATAACATAATCATGACAACATATATACATATAATACATAAGCATATAACAATGTAACCATTAGTCTAGCTAGAGTCTAGTCATGCATGCATGACTATATCAACTACACATACCATGACCGACACCATGCATATGCAACAAGCATATGTACCACAAGGATTATTAACACACGTGCAAACAACATGAATGCATGACCAACACACACTTCCCATCGAGTCCAAGGGGTGAACCATGCTCTGATACCACTCTATAACACCCTCATCCCACATCTACCCAAGTAACTAGCCAACCGGGGTACACATGCGACGAGAGGCCACTATGATGGGATTCAACCTCCTAGGTGATCTTAAGGATGTGGAATCGATGGAAATACATCACAGGAACCTTCCACATCGACAAAAGAACTCCTAGGATCCAACCCAACCACTCAAGTAACCAACCCCTGTGTCCCACTAAGTCTTTAGACCATTAAACCCCCAGACGCTCCCTTGATATGGACATGAATGCATCCAGGAGGCTACAAACACTCCCACAACATGGTTATGAATGCGTATGGGGAATTTTCTCCTCATATCTATGCTTGCGACACTAGGATTTGCACCACTTTTTCAGGCCTAGATATCAGGTCACTTCCCAAAACTCAATGACACTTTCAGAACTGAAAGATAACAACAAAATAATGACACAAATACAATTTATTGAACAAGGACTTGACTGTACCCCTACTAGCCATGACATGAATTTCGTTAAACATGTAACAAATATGTAATTTATAGGTTTAAACAATAGATCTGAGAATAGGGATCTCATACTTATATGAGAATTGCAAAGAAGCATTGCTCCTTTATACCCTTAACTGCATTATCATATATTAGGTCATAAATACATTATTCATTCATTTACAAATCAAAACATGAGGAGAGCCATATATTATCACTGTCATAATACATGCTTATAACCAACATAATAACAAAATAAATATCAAGGATACATTAGCCATAGAATCCACATATAAACCAATACATTTACACATAAGATACTAAGGAGAGAACCTCTTATTAATGAATGCAAAAGCCAACCCCAGATGGGATTACCATGTTCCACCCAACTATAAATTGGCTAAGCCAAATCTCTATTCATCCAATCACCCCCATGCCATATTCCAAGCATGAATGTGGGAATCAATAAAAAAGAAACAAGCAAGCATCTCGAGGCTACACCGCCTCACCCTCATCAATAGAAACTAGGATTTACCGTAATCCACATTGTATGACTAGGCCAAAAAATAAAAAATGTAATAACAAGATTTACCATGATCTCCACTAGATCACTAGGCCAAAATAACCATGGATGCCACCAGATTTCTCCACCTACATTGTGAGGAATTTTCCTTTCTCCTAGTCTTTCAGTCTCTACTGCTATCCACAGCGGATCATTAGGCCCTAAATTAAGACACCACTCTCCAAGCTTTACCACATATCCCATCCCGAGATTACTAGGTCTGATGGAGAGCACCCACCTCTAGGATTACCATATATCCCGCCATTCACTGGTCGATGATTCCTAGGCCCACTGAGGTAACACAAAATCTAGCTTTATCGCAACCCACAATCCAGTTCAAGAGGTAATAGGCCATGTGTTCTATTATTCAGAGATCCACCTCACTCAACTTTGAATTCATCCAGTAGTCCAACTCAACCAAAACATGAGAACTCCATCACACCATGGCTATCCTGAAATGGAGAGGATAGGCTGAAAACACTACCACACTTGGAAAAATCCATGCCATAACAACAAAGAACCACATGCAATACCATGCATGCCAAATCTAGAAAGGAAAACACACATGCAAATCAATACTTGCAAAGAATCCTGTTGTAAATGCTTGATCGTTCTCTTCCTTGCTTGCTCCTTCCTTCCTCTTGCCTTCTTTTCCTTTCTTGATCTAATGCCAAAGTACTCCAAGAAAACTCTAAGTGTCCAAGAGAGAGAGAGAGAGAGAGAGAGGGAGAGAGAGAGAGCTCCAAAACTTAACTGACAAAAGGGTACCAACTGATCCTCAGAAGACTTTTCATCAATTAGGCCTCTATTTTCTTCATGTTCTATTATTTTCCTTCATTTTCCTTCTTACATGCAACCTATGGCATTTCACCTTCCTTTTCTCCTAATTTCCATTATTTTCATAAATAAATGTGCCAAAAATGCCATTTTTCCTTTCCAAAGCTTTAGCAGTTGCTTTTGCCAATTTCCCTAGTCATAATAAACCAAATGAACACCCACACTAGGAAGTCTTGCCCAACATTCATCTTGGAATAAGTGTCCCATCAACCGTGGTTATTATTTTTCCTTTATTAACTTTTATTACATGGAATTTTCACAAGGGTTGTTACAGTGTGGCTGGTTGAGGTGTTGCTACAAGACCATATCTCTCAGGTTTTCATCATAAAGAATAGAGCGAAGACCTTGTTGACACTACTAATACACATGAAATTGATTTTGGACATGTTGTTTGTTATCACCAAAAAATGATCACCTAGCCACTTCTAACTAGGTGGATCAAAATACACCATGTGGATTTAATTTTACCATAGTAAAATCACTTTCACTATGGAAAACAATTTAGTAAACCACTTTTATTAAATTGATTTTTGATTAAATAAAAAACCCCATGAGAATAATTAGATAAATCATTATTTATTTAATTTTCACTAGGAATTATTATTTAATCATTATTTAATAATTATTCCTTGTCACATTTGACTAAATCCCTTAGGAATATTTAAAAAAACATTATTTATTTGAATTTCCTTATTTATGTTATTATTACTATTTAATTATTATTTTGATTTCACACCTTTCTTGTGTCTCGTGAAATAATTAATAAATCATTTTATTTGTTAATTTTTTCTAAATAAAGGAATTTAACAATTTAAATTCCTTTTCCCTCTCCAATAAATATAATAAAGTATTCCAAGTAGTTAGATATGAATTTGGTCAATAATATTTTATTATTCTCCATTTTCGAGTTTAAATCCATACTTTTCTATATAAAGGAGGGTTTTTCATTCATTCCTAACCACGATCATAACTATCGTCAATATTATCGTCATTTTCTTGAGCTCCCATTTGAGTTCTTCACTTTGTTTGGGTTTTTCACATGATTGAGAGAGGGAATTCTATTTTCTGAAGCCTCAAGGATATCAAAGGACCCATCCCATAGAGGGGGACTTACAAACCAATCTGTAGATCTCCTTCACCAAGTGTTATCAATAAAGATTTATTCATTTAAAATTGTTTTTCCACTAGGTTATTATTCTGAATACATCATTTTGCTGCTATTTGTTTTGGATCTTGTTTTCTTTTACTGCAGATTTTCCATTTGTATTGCAGATCTAGAATGACAATAACCATCAACTTGTTGTTACGGTCACTTGTCACCTAGTGACTTAAGTGAGGATTTTTAGTACACCTTCCAGGAATTTTCACACTAACAAATGGTGACTCCATCCTCATATTGCCATCATGTCAGGCACCAACGTAGGTGCAGGAACCTAGGGTGGTAACCCAGGTGCCAACCACGATACCCCCATTAGCAGAACATTAACTGGTGTGGTCACTCTGACTCCTTTACTTCCATTTGTCGCTGGTCTAAATCTCCCAGATTTTAACCATCTTATCAATGATCCCCTTCTCCACGATCCTACATGGCCAATAATGCCTACAAAACTCCCTTCAAACATACCAAAGTTTGAGGGTAATTGTGGAGAATACCTAACCAATCATGTTCGCTCCTTTCATATGTGGTGTTCATCCATTTCTATTATTGACAACTCCATTCATCTTTGGTTGTTCCAATGCACGCTCACTGGAGCTGTTGCGAAGTGATATGTAGACTAGCCTAGGGAAACCCATTCCACTTTAGTGACTCGTGCCACATACTTTCTTTCATATTTTAGTAACCTATTTGTTATGATACTAGTATTGAACTTTTGAATTCATTCCATCAAACTTCTGTCACTCGCCTTTTTGACCATGTTCAGGAATGGCGTAGAAGGAGAAGCATCTATCGAGCTCCTGACTTCGAAGACCGGGTCTATATGGATTGGTTTTTTAGATCATTGTTGGCCCCCATTGAGAAAGATGTCACTTCTCACTTTCTTTAATTCGAGGAAGAAGCTCTCCAGATAGCTCTTAAATTTGACATGATTTATGCCCAGTCAGGTTACGTTTACATTGTCATCCCCAATTTGCCTCAGCCTGGTGTTGCTAAAGTGTCACGGGAATCTCATGCCACGGATGTCATTGTTGGAACTCTTTCACTCCCCCAACCGTATGCTCCTCCTCAAATGAGTTATGGTCAACCTCAGGGAGTCACCAGTCCCATGTACAATTATCCCTCCACTAGTCCTTATCAGGGCACTCTTTATCCAGGTCCCAGGACACCATATGCATATCCCCATCTACATCAATTGATTCCAGGGCCAACTGTTGCATCACCTACTAGTACCAATGTTTCCCCATTTCCAAATTAACCATACGCACAACCTAATGTTCCATCCCTTCAGCACCAGCACCCTAGCCCCCCATGCCTGCTCCCCCTCTATCGCAGCAAGCACCTCTTCTACAAGGACAAGTGTACGCTCAGTAGAGTGGTCCCAATCTCGTGAATCACAAGAAAAGGAACAAGGGGAAGGGAAATAGGAACTAACGACAATAAGGTAGTCAAGGCAGTTAGGGTGCTCCACCCAATGCCCCTCAAGGTCCTCCACCTAAATCTGCAACCCAGCATTAGGGCGATCAACCTAAGCAAAACAAGGGTCTTCATGTAGAAAAACCTTATGCTTATTGTGGAGTCTATGGTCATTATACTCATGAGTGTCTCTTGTTACGTGAGGATCGAAACCTTCCACTCCTCTTATCCCTTTTGCTTCATCTCAACTCGTTGTGCTTACCAACCCTTTTCCTCACCAAGGGTATATAACTGCCCAACCTTTACAAGGTTAGGCTGCTCAACCAACTCCTCCATCTGGTAACCACAATGATCGGATTCTCATGATGAAATATGATGAGGTAAACATCGAACTAGTCAACCTCTAGACTCGATCACATTAGTATGGAAAGCCACCTACTAAGTTTGTGACTAAGTCCCAATCCAAAGTGTTTACTGAGCCTATATCGAAACCCAATGGTACCTTACGGATCCCTCAACCTAAGATTGAGGTCATACCCAAGGTCCCCAAAGGTCCATTATGCCAAAATGCTACTCTCGCCAAATCCACCCATACATATATCATAGTAGGTGACTTGGCACAGTCTCATGTTGCCATGTCAATGCTGGAAGTCCTCTAGACATGCCCATCACAATGAAAAGCTATACTATCTTCTCTAGGTGTCGTAGATCCTCAAGATGATCAAATGATTGTCTTCCATGTTGACAAGTCGGATAACCCTCCTTTACCTTCATCCGTTGCTTTCCAAATTCTAGTCTCCATTCGAAACGCCATTGTCTAGCGGTATATCATTGATGAGGGTGCATCCACCTATGTGATGGCCGCCAATGTTTGGAAACAACTTGGCTCCCTTGACCTATCTCGGTCCACCATAACTTTGCATGCATGTGATGGGTATCCTTCACAATCCCTTAGCTTATACCGCAACTTCCTAGTCACAGTTGCTGGAAAGACCGTTTGTATTGATATTGAAGTTATTGTTGGGCCTTACTTAATGATGTAAATCAGGTTTCAATTTCTTTGTCAGCATGAGTAGGTACACTTAGAGGCGCTATCTAATATATATATACATCTAGAAGGATTTAGTTTCTAAATGATAGCTTAATGTGGAAAAATCAACAATGCTCTTTTACATGAGGTTTCTCTTTGTCTTTTTTACACTTAAGAATTTACTTAAATGAAACAAATCTAATTGTCTATATGGAAAACAGATTCCTAATTACTCATCACACAAAAAAGTGAATGAAGTATGTAGCTTTGGATATCAACAATAGTGGAACCTCTTACAAGGTTCAGTAAAAAAACTATTAATTGAGATCTACAACTACAAATCACAACCAATGAACAATAAATTATAGATCAAGCTATGAGATAAAAACCAGGAAATAGCAAGCACAATTGTCAATTTCAAGATGAATATCAATTGAGGTTTTCTTACAAAAATATTTTACAACAGATGTGGATCTCTTCAATTAACAATTTCTAATTTTATAAACTTGCAGCATATTAATAGAATGACAATTCTAAGTATCAGATCTATCTATGCAATTGTAAATGAGAATTCAAGGAAAAGTGTACCAACATTGTAGTGGGTGCCCTCCACACTTTGCAGGCACACCTTAGACTAATTCAAATGAAGAAAACTACTAGATCTGAAACATAAATATGGACTCCAACACTGTATCTCTATATTCAAGTCTGGAAATAAAATATACATAAACTGTGTTCCCAAGTTTTTCATGTATCAATAACTACTAAACTACATAATTATCCTTTTGAATTATTTATCCTAAATCTTCACAACAAGAGGAAGCTATTATTACTCCTCATAATCCTAATGAAATACTAACCATTACATCAAAGGAGGTTGAATTAGTTCAAATCCTCAATTTGAGAAAAATCTCAAAAATAACAAAGTTTGCTCACAAAATTTGGAATTTCTGCTAGAATGGATGGGTTTGACCAACGTTGACTGAGCACCAAGAATCTTCAAATCTGAGAGTGGATAGGTATTCCACCATCCTTGTACATTTAGGATCAAACCCTAGGTCCTCGAATTTTCCAATTTGTCCTACAACATGTCAAACCATGGAGCCATTACAGGAAGTTATAACAACTTGTAATTTTCTGGAAATTTCCAATTTCAACACAAAAATTCCTAAGATTAATTCCAAGATGAAAATAATGGAAATAACATTATATAAATCTATTTCTAAGGAATATGAAGGAAATTTAAAGCTAAATAAAGAAAAATCATGAATAAAAGAGGGTTTTTACATAAATAATTAGTGATAAATTGGTACAGACAATTATTGATGCACCCCTTGATTATAACATCCTTTTGGGTCATAGTTATACTTATGCCATGTCAGCTGTTGCATCTATAGTTCATCATAAGATGTGATTTCCCCACAATGGAAAGATCATCAACATTGATTAGTTGACGTATTATGATCCAAAATCCCAGACTTCGCCTCAGACCAACATTTCTTCCGTGGCTAACAATAAGAATGTCTTGTCTATTTCTCCAGGAGTCTATAAAGATTCCTCTTTACTTGATGCTTACTATGCCCCCCCTCCTACTCCTTCTGAGCCTATCTCATCGAGTGTTTTCATGCTCCAAGCATCGCAGTCCCCCCACAAATGGGCTGTTATTCCTTCACAACAGTTTGCACCTTACCAACCTACTATGCCTGACTCAACCATGCCTAACAGCACAACTCCTCGAGGACCACCTCCTTTATCTAGTGTCTCTCCTAATATTTTTTTGGTCAGATCCATTCCCCTAACCCTTAACCATGCAGGAGTTGTTCCTCTAGGTCATTTCCCTTTTGGTCAGATACCGTTCTTGTTTCCACTTCCCGAAGTTTATTCTACACCTATCATGGCTACATTTACTCTACCTAATATCACCTTAGGGATCATAGTCTGGTACATTGATCCCCCTACAAACACTCCACCTCATCAGTTGAAACCTTACACCGCTTTGACCCCAATCCAACTAGTCATTCCTACCCCTTCCTTTGCTTCATTTCCAAAACAACCTCAACATGAGCCTACTCTTATTGAAAAATCATCTGGAGAGGGGGAAAAACCCGAAAGATGGGATCCCAAGACAAGGCTCCCCCAACAACTCCAACTGTCCCTTAGCCCCCAAAGCCTCTTCCTCCTTGCACTTTGTGTGATGTTTTCGGTCATGCCACCAATAACTGTCCTGAACTCCCTCACATTAAAGAGGTTGTCACTAATACCTCTCCTAATCCTAACATTCCTGAGGTCCATGTAGCCTTGCCTAAATAAGCTAAGAGAATCCTATCGTTACACACAAACCACCCTTGTGCTTGGTGTGATAATTACGACCATTATTCCCATCACTATCCCCGTCTTGAATATTTTTGTGATACACTTCAAGTATTTCACTAAATAGAGGCCACTTGTAATGAGTCCATTTATTCTTTACATGCGGAGTCTAGTCCCATCCCTACTCCAAAACGTGAGGTCTCCTAACCACCCATCGTGATCCATCCCCCTGATGTCAAGATGACCAACAATTCTACTCCCATCCTCTACTTATCATCATTCGTGAGATCTCTCCCTAAGAAGTCCCTAGATATCTCCTCTCGTGATTCTGTTGAAGCTCCTTCAGTGGGCACATTGGTCTAAACATTGGCAGATGTCCCCTCTACTAGTCATATGTCTCCCAGTCGTGACAATGAGTATGAGAACCTCGTTTCTCATGAATAAGCTTCAGGTAGCTCTTCACCATTATGTGGTCCTTCTTCCTCCAGTCTGCCCATCTTCCATTCTGATGAAGACATCATGGAAGCTATGACCACCCCTTATTATGCTTGGGATGATATGCACCATCATGTGTACTTCCTTCCGTAGTAGACCCATACACAATATGCTATGGAGTGCAAAGACTTCATCCATAGTGAGATTGATTGCTTTAACCACCCCTTACTTCTAACCCATGAATTCCAACCACATCCACCTTGTGGCCATTTCATTGCCACCCATTGTTTGGGTAAGGTGGCATCCATTTTTGAGAGTCTAGGAGAAGAAATTCTCCCCAACCCTCCTAGTGCATCAGGTAATTTCAACTCTAGTACCATCATTCTTACCCATTTATAAGAATCTCTAGAGTCTTATATCACTTTAAATCACTCTTGGGATGATCCACTTACTCATCCCTCCATCTTACCTCAACAGCCCAGTCCCTTAAACATTGTTGTTGTTTAACCACCATGCTTTCTAGGTGAGCATCAGTTCCTTATATATGAAGGCACTCTTTGGTATAGTGATACCATGTATGCGAACCCATAAATTTAGTCCATTTGATTCATATATGCAGTATCAAATAAGATTGGTAATCCAACATTTCCTTCTCTAATTTTATATATCCATTCTTCCCATAAGAAGCCATCCATAAACAAATGGCAAACCACATCATCAAAATGTGTTTAGATTCCATTACTCTAAATACATCTTGTATGCCCATAGCATACTCTATCTATTCATACAAAATTCGGGGCACACATGCCCCTCCATCTCCACATCATCCCGTGGAGGATATCGTGTCCGTTGGGACAAGATGCTTGAATCCCTTATTTGAACACTTGGAACTGTGGCACTCCACAAACTCCTCCTGCTAGGGGGCATCATTCCCACCTTTTCATATGAGATAAATTCCCTCCATCACATATGTTAGGGCACAATATCTCATGCTTGGGGGAATGATGTTCCCCCCCTTAGCAATATTCACACTTGATCAACATAATTCTTGACCTAGACCCTAATGATCTAGGTATGGTCGATTATCCTTTCATTCCTTGGATAGATTGACCTACTCGCCTCTCCCGTGAGCCATATACACATCACATATTGTAGATACTTGATACCATATCTTCAACCATTATACTCTATGTGATGCCACACTTACCACCTTCTCCCCATGTTTGACTTGGTGGGTGGGGATGATTCTAGACCTTCTCTAGTAGTTCATTCATGTATCCCTTTCTTACCTTGATTCTTCACGAGGAACCTCTCTTCCAAGAAGCATTAAGGCCATTTTAGACAAGTAAGGCCATTTACTTGAAAGTCACAGATCTTGATTTTGATGGTGGGTTTTTCTGCTATGATCTCCACAAGATTTATGGCCTTCTCCTTCTCTCCAAATTATCTATAGCTCACTATGCAAATGAATTTGATTTGGAGGCAAAAAGTCCTTTTATAGGAAAAACCCTAGTTTTTTCCTGTCGCCCATTGGGACCAAATCATAGCTCCATTTGAAGAACCGTCAACATCGTTAGAAAGATATCACTAAGTTCTATAATGGGTCTCTCTTTGTTTTTGTTAATTTGGAACTTCACCGGGAAGCCATTTTTTCCATGAGGTCTCACTTTTCCGTCCCTTAAAGCCAAATCTCTTCATCTGAGCCATCCATACTTTGGTACCACTTTACCTTTGCATTGGTTGACTCACATGTTGATTTTTGTCATGAGGAACTACCAGTTACTCATGTTTCCATGGTCCCCACCGAGCCTCCCCTATGTGGCAACATCATCGAATCACCCTTGTTCAGAGCATCTGAGATATGTCACCCTTGTAGTTATGGAATCTGTTCTGAGTCCCCATTGCGCCCTGTTATAGTATTTCATTCATAATCATGCAACATTTCTTCCATAATACTTATATTTGGCCTCCAATCTTTATGGTCTGTCTTTGCCAAACCCCCATTTGAGTCATTGACCATCCCCACTTGATTTGAGTTAGTCGCTGCCAGGTAAACCATTTTTATTATGCTCTGACTAGGGAAGTCATTAGTATGCCATGCATCATGTTTCCTTCCATCAAAATCCCTGGTGCCAGTCCATCAGTCACTCTGTTATATTCCCTTGTGCCTTTGTTGAGGATTCCTCATTGCCTTAACTCTGGTGGCATTTCTTTTGTCGACCTCAGCACATTTATTCCAAAAGAGTAGTCTAGAGGGTGGTGTACCTTGGTTCCATCTTCCATATTTTTTTGGTGCCTCAGATCAGGAAAAGGGATTCATTATTTCTCTTTGACTTGGTTGTTTCTCACGTGTTTGACATCAACTCCTTATCGCACAATTGAGATTCATACACTTAATGGTTTGGTGATCCAGACAATTGTCCCAATGATTCTCGGGTGTGTGTGAGGTGTTTCAGACCTCATGAGGGGGTGGCCCTTTAGGTATCCCCCGACATGCCCAGATGACCACATATGTTAATCCATCCTCTGATGCAGTTCCGTAGATTTGCTGGGTTCGGTTTTCACCGCTTGAAGCACCCATAGCATGCATATCTCCTCCATATGATCCATTTATATTTTTAAAACCCTTTCCTATTCAATAGGGATTCTTTGGTTGTGATCCTCCTTCCCCATGTCAGTTTGAGGGGAATTATATCTCATTTACTTAGATGTTATTGTATTTAGTCCCAACCTATGTTTTTCCAGGCACATTATGTATATGGGATCCATTGTATTATTTTCTAGCCCATTGATACCACTGTATCATGTATCATGTAATTTGTAGCTTAGTCCCACATTGTTGGGCTCAACATTATTCTTTGTAATCAATTATCTCAACGGGTATGGGTATGCCTCCCCTGCCTAATTTGAGATCATGTACTACCACATCAAAGAAGACTTCTATCAGTATTGTAGGTCTCACCTCCTTTGTTATTTGCCCATCCTTGACTTGTTTCAGATTGCTCTCTCTCTGACAACCCTTTTGGTGTATTGTGGAAGTGTAATCTACAACGTATTTCGGTCATATGATTTGCTCCTAACAGTCATACGTGTGGGGGAAATCTGTTATCACCAAAAAATGATCATCTAGACGTTTCTAACTAGGTGGGTCGAAATACACCATGTGGATTTAATTTTACCATAGTAAAATAACTTTCACTATGGAAAATAATTTAGTAAAGCACTTTTATTACATTATTTTATGATTTAAATAGAACCCCATGATAATTTTTAATAATTAGATAAATCATTTATTTATTTTAGTTTTCTCTCTAGAAATTATTATTTAATCATTATTTAATAATTATCCTTGTCACATTTTGACTAATCCCTTAGGAATATTTAAATAAATCTTATTTATTTGAATTTCCTTATTCCTGTTAATTAGAATAATTATTAAGTCACTATTTAATAATTATTTTGATTTCACACCTTTTTTTGTTTTGGCGAAATAATTAATAAATCATTTTATTTCTTAATTATTTCTAAATAAAAGAATTTAACCACTTTAAATTCCTTTTCCCTCTCCAATAAATATAATGAAGTACTTCAAGTAGTTATATTTGAATTTGGTCAATAATATTTTATCTGTTTAACTTAATAATTATTTTAGTCGTTAGTTTTTAATTCCTAATTTAATACTTTGTATTTCTTCTTTTTTAGGATTAGTTTTTAAGAATTTAACCACTTTAAATTCCTTTTCCCTCTCCAATAAATATAATGAAGTACTTCAAATAGTTATATTTGAATTTGGTCAATAATATTTTATCTGTTTAACTTAATAATTATTTTAATCGTTAGTTTTTAATTCGTAATTTAATACTTTGTATTTCTTCTTTTTTAGGATTAGTTTTTTTTAGTGATTATAAACTAATCAATAATTATTTGTAT
>APFE031141994.1:34039-148921 GCA_000404065.3 Pinus taeda | reverse complement strand
AAATACTAAGTATTAAATTAGGAATTAAAAACTAACAACTAAAATAATTATTAAGTTAAACAAATAATCATTAAGTTAACAATAAAAATTAAAATAAACAAATTATAAACATAACTGAATTAAACCTGTCAACTTACATTCATTCCCATACCAACTCTAACCTTATTTAAACCTAATGAGTTTTGACTTATTCACTTATGGATCTATTCCTGATGATGAACCATAGAGGTTGGTTCAAAACATCGATTCCTACAAACATGAATACGATAACTCCACAAGACAATACTACACAAAATACAGATTGGAGAAGCCTCAAATCATTAATATTTTATTATTCTCAATTTTTGAGATTAACTCCATACTTTTCTATATGAAGGAGGGTTTTTCATTCATTCCTCACCATGATCATTATTATTGTCATTTTCTTGAGCTCTCATTTGAGTTCTTCACTTTGTTTCGGTTTTTCACACGATCGAGAGAGAGAATTCTATTTTCTGAAGCATCAAGGATATCAAAGGATGACTTACAGACCAATTTGTAGATCTCCTTCACCATGTGTTATCAATAAATATATATTCATTTAAAATTGTCTTTCCATTGGGTTGTTATTTTGGATACATCATTTTGATGCTATTTGTTTTGGATATTGTTTTCTTTTACTGCAGATTTTCCATTTGTATTACAACTCTAGAATGACAACAACCATTAACTTGTTGTTAGGGTCACTTGACACTTAGTGACTTAAGTGAGGATTTCTGGTACACCTTCTAGGAATTTTCACACTAACATTGTTCTCCTATGTTTAGCAATGAAGATCAATTTGGACAAATACTCTGTTAAAGCTAGTTGACCATCGAAGGAGACATTTGTGGACAATGCAACTGGCCTAGTTGAAAGAGTTAGGATTCTTAATTGACAAATAATTGTAATATTAGACAATTTTTTACACCTTGGTTTCTACTAGGATTATTTGTGAAAAGACAATTCTTGTATATTGTTAATTTAGATCACATTAGAATCGAGAGATTCTCATGATGATCTTGTCTTTCAAAAATATGAGTGTATTTTGTAATTTTAAAAGAATGTACTCTCTGCCCGCGAGACATGCATATACACATAGAAGTGAATAGAAGAGGGAGTATCAGCACTGTAATGATGTTCTTCAGCTTTTCATTAATGAAAATCTCTACCATTTGTGGCTTCATACCTTTCTTCTGAGTAGCTTACGTGTTGTGTAATTTTCTAGTCCCTACTAGGAAGGAAGGGCCCTCCTTCTTAGTAGGGATCACATGTTAGAGAGGTATTGTACCAATGTATCTATTTCCTCTCAATTGTGATTCATGTGTGATTTACTGTTACTATTACAGTCCTTTTCATGTATAGGATAGTTGCAGAATTCTAATCTCTATTATTATGTAACAACATAGGTCTTGGACTGGTCCCTTCATTGGTGTGGCGTTTATCTGATTTTTGTTACAACTCTTTTGTTTGTTTATTTTATCGTATGAGTGTTTCGACAATTGCTTGAGTAGTGATGGTTTTCAAGAGTGCTATTTTTAGAGAGATTGTGCAACATAGTGAGTTTCACTTTGCAATGTGTGTCTTTCTTTTCTGAAAGTGTGAGAAAGAGTTGGAGTGTAACAACAAGTGAATTTTGATTGTTGAGAGTGACATTACAATAGTTGGTTTGAGGTTTTATGAGTTCTTGTTTCCATCTATTCTTGCATATACTTTGCATGATAGTGGTGGTCTAGTTGTAGGTGTAAGGGATAATCGTCCAAATCCTGAAATGATCTCCTCAAGTGCAGGTGGAAGTTCTTCTATTTCCCTCGGAGTTTTAGTCATCTGCCTCGAAACTTAGATATTCTACTAAAACAATCGAATTTATAATATTACCCGAAAAATAGTAGAACTTCACTTACCTGGAACTAAAGGGAACTAACACCACCATTGAAAAAACTTCTCGGGTCCACCTTTTCTGTAGTCCTCTACCTCTCTCACAGAACCAAAAGAAAACAAAGCTCTAGCTTATAATTTCTTGGGTCCGAAATCTAGATTAATTTGTGGAAAATTTTACCACGTGGTTACCATTGGATCGTGACCTCCACAATGGATGGCTACGATCATCTGGGCTTCAACGGAATTAAGCCATAGTTGAATTGCTCATCGAGTCTGAAAATTTTATTAACCATATTTCACTTTTCCACGCGATATCCATTGGATCTCGCTCCTCTAATCAGATGGCCCAAATCAATTGCAGTATTAACCCAGTTTTATAAAAGGTCGCGTCTAGTTTTTGGTTAAACCTTGACGTTGACTTGTATGCGACTACCGTAGATCTAACGGTTCTATCAATCAAATGACTCTAGGCTTCTTTCTTAGGCTTTCTCGGCTTTCATCTAGTTACCCTCTATTCCACCAAGTATTTGCCTTCCGCCAAGTTTACACTGTGTTAAACTATATTTCTTTTAAACATATCCCGATTATCCCAATACATAGAAATAACGATTTAATTGTGACAACACAAAGTTATATTATCAACTTCGAATTCTAAAAGCCAAACTGGAAATTAATAATACAAAAAGATATTTCGAAGGAATCCAAACCTTCTGGATTTAACCTTTCATATATAAAATACACAGAGATGCAGAGATATTCCAATTCTTTTACAGTCTAATTCTCCATAAGCAATATCCAACCATATCCTCTTACAATAGTTCAAAACTTACATAAATACTTTACATCCAACAATCTGATCCTCAATCAATGGATCAAATCTATCTAATCCTAGATAAATACCTAAACTGCTTGATATCCTCCTCGAGAATCTCAACTAAGTCTGAACTACTTGGATTAATTACAAAATCATTCAAATACCTATATTATAGCTCAATTCCTATGTAGAAAACTTTGTAAATTGACAGCTAAAGGATCCCACTCCTTTGCTTGTAAACGTTTTTTGGATTTTTGGAATAAAATGAAGCCTTTTGTCTTTAAGCCTCATGCTCCTGCATCAGACTCCTGAGGACAAAATTCTTCATGGGCTCCTGTCCATGATCTCTTCTATAGAACGACCCAACTTCTATAACATGGTTTCTGTCACCCAGGTAGCATCAACAATTGGTTGATCTTTACACTTGACCAAGTACTAAAAATACTCCTACCCCCTTGTTTTCTTAAACACACTTTTATCCAATGTCTTCTCTGGTTGCAATTCCTTTGTTGTAGGTAACTGTTTTACCTAATCCACCTCTTGTTCTTCCTTGTCTTCTGCTGTGTCATCGGCCTGTCCCTTTTCATACCTGTACAAATCAACAACATTGAAAATTGGGGATATTCCAATACTAGGGGGTAACTCAATTTCATATGCATTTGCAAAAGATTTCCTTAAAATTCTGCATGGTCCAATCTTCTTGAATTTAATTTTTTATACTCCCTCTTTGGAAATATTTCCTTCCTTACGTGTACCAAAACCAAATCTCCAACCTTAAAATTTACTTCTCTCTTCTTCAAATCTACTTTGTTCTTATAGTTTGTATTGCTGTCCTATAGCTCCTGTTTTGCCTGCTCATGAACTGCTTGAATCTCTGAAGAAAATCTTCTCCTAAAGCACTCCTCATTTCAGCTTTACCCAAATCTCTCAATTCAGACACTCCTCTTGGGTGCATTCCATAAGCTATATGGAATGGACTCTGCCCTGTACTCCTGTTAAGAGAATCATTATAAGCATATTCAGCCTATGCCAAAAATTGATCCTACTATTTTGGATGTTCACCTGCAAGGCTTCTCAGAAGATTACCCAAGCTTTTGTTCACAAATTTAGTTTACCCATCAGTCTGAGGATGATATGCAGAACTAAAACTAAGTTTAGTACCAAGTTTCTTCCACAAAGTCCTTCAGAAATAACCAACAAATCTGGTATCTCTGTCTGAAACAATGCTCTTAGGTAATCCATGCAACCTTACAATTTCCTTAAAAAACAAGTTAGCAACATGAGTAGCATCACTGGTTTTATAACATGGAATAAAATGTGCCATTTTTGAAAATCTGTCAAGTACTACATAAGTTGAATCATGTCCCCTTTGAGTTTTTGGCAAACCCAAAACAAAGTCCATACTTACATATCCCAAGGCCTATCTGGAATAGGTAATGGAATGTAGAAACCTATTTTTTGGCTCCTTCCCTTTGCATACTGACAGACTTTACAATTTTTCACATACTTTTCTACTTTAGCTCTCATCTTCAGCTAGAAATAAAACCGGTTTAACTGCTCATAAGTTTTGTCTGCACCAAAATTTCCTCCAAGTCCACCACTATGTTTTTCCTTGATCAAATTTTCTCTCATAGAAAAATTTGGTATGCACAACTGATTTCTTTTAAATAACAATCCTTCTTGCACGAAATAATCCAGCCACTTGCTTTTGTTTGGAAAAGAAGGATTTCTATAAGCTTCAAATGCCTCTTTAAAATCTAGATCTTTCTCATATAATTCCTTAAGAAAATCAAACCCCAACACTTGAATTTGACTTTCTTGCACCAAAATGCTTTTTCTACTTAAGGCATCTGCTACTTTGTTTGATTGACTAGTTATATGTTTTAACACAAAATTAAAACTTTGAAGGTATTCTACCCATTTTGCATGCTTCTGGTTAAGCTTTGGCTATTGCATAATGTACTGTAAGGCATGGTTATCTGAATACAGTATAAACTCCTTAGACATCAAGTAATGTCTCCACTTCTTCAAAGACTGCACCACTACATAAAAATCCTTGTCATAAAAGGAATATTTATTCTTTGACTCATTCAAATTTTCACTAAAAAAAGCTACAAGTTTGTCCTCTTGACTTAAAACAGCTCCAATGGCTTCTCCACTAGCATCACACTTCAATTGAAAAGGTTTATTAAAATCAGGCAAAATCAAAATAGGTTTCTCTATAATCTTTCTCTTCAACAACTGGAAGTTCTTTTCTACTTCAACAGTCCATTTAAATGGCTACCTATCCTTATTTATAGTATCAATAATAGAAGCATTGATCTTACTAAAATTCCTTATGAATTTCCTATAAAAACTAGTAAGATCGTGAAAACTTCTTATCTCAAAGATACTTTTTGGTGAAGGCCACTCCATGATTGCCTTGATCTTCTCTGGATCCATATTTAACCCCTCAACAGAAACAACAAAACCCAAATATACCAATTCTTCCTTCATGAATGAACATTTTTTAAAATTTAACAGTAATTTCTCTTGTTGTAGCCTCTGTAAGACATAATTCAGATGTCTCACATGTTCCTCTATTGATCTGCTATAAACTAATATATTATCCAGATATACTATTACAAATTTACCTATAAATTCTTTCAAAAATTCATTCATGAGTCTCATAAATGTACTAGGAGCATTTGACAACCCAAAAGGCATTACCATCCATTCATACAATCCTCCATTTGTCTTAAAAGCAGTCTTCCACTCATCCCCTTCTCTAATTCTGATTTGATGATAACCACTTTTTAAATCTAACTTTGTAAAATATCTTGCTCCACTCAAACAGTCCATCAAATCTTCAATTCTATGTAAAGGAAATTTGTACCTGATTGTTATCTTATTGATTTCTCTTGAATCAATGCACATTCTCTAGCCTCCATCTTTCTTTGGGCTCAACACTATTGGCACTGCACAAGGACTCAAACTCTCTCTAATCAGTCCCTTGTCTAACAGTTCCGAAAACTGTTTCCTGATTTCTTCATTCTCTGTGGGAGTCATCCTGTAAGCTTCTTTATTAGGTAGATTTTCTCCTGGAATCAAATCTATATGATGGCTGATTTTTCTAATGGGTGGTAACTCATCAGGGAAATCATCTACAATGATATCACAATAATTGTCCATCATCTCTTGAATTTCAATTGGTAAATCAGAAACTTTAGTGGAAGTTATTATTACCTTGGGTTTGCAAACCAATACAAAAATTACCTCATCTTCTTCCATCTGTTGCAAGTACTCCTTTCCACTCAACAATAAGGTCTATGGATCAAGTTTCTTTGATGCATCCTCTTCTTCCATAGGAAACAATCTATGATTGACACCATCTTTGCTAAATTTTTGTGTTCTTCTTTACATCATGCATAGCTCCTCTGTCATACTTCCAAGGCCTTCCCAGCAATATGTGACACACATCCATAGGCATCACATCACATAGAATTTTGTCTCTATATTTGCCCAACTACAACTCCACTTCACATTGCTCATTCATTATCAACTGATACCCCTTTTGAAGCGATGACACCTTGTAAGATGTTGGGTGTTTCTTTGTCTTCAATTTCAATTTCTCCACCACTTCTGTGGAGACCAAATTATCTGTATTACCACTATCAATTATCATCTGACAACACTTTCCTTGAACCTTGCACACAGTCCTGAATAAGGTCTTTCTCCATGCCAATTCAACAATTTCCTTAGTTGGTTTTAACAAAACTTTGTTAACTACCAAAGATTCCCCTTTCTTTGGTACATTTTCTTCTTCTATTACCTTTGCGGCTTCCTCTTCAGTCTTAGAAATAATTGCATTCCTCTGATTCATTCCTATGTTTTCTGGGCACTCATAGGCTCTGTGTCCTAGCTTGTTACATCTGTAACATTTGACTTCTCTTCCTCTGTCTCTACCTCCTCTTCCTTTGGAAAAACTCCCTCTACCACTTGCATCACCTCCTTTGGGTGCATGCTGACTTGAGATGCTACTAGCTCCATCTCTAGGTGCTATAGACCTTCCTCTACCACCTTGACTTCCCCTTCCTCAGAAAGTACCTCTACTTTTGGCATACTGCTTCCTCATGAGTTTTTCTTCAGCCTTAAATACCATTTGATAAGCCTCTTCTACTATTTTAGGAGATAGTACACTTATCTTGGACCTCCATTCTGAGACCATTCACATATCTTGCAACCTTCTCATCTGTATCTTGGATTTGTCCTACTCTTATACTCACTTTGTAGAATTCCTCTGTGTATTCCTTTACTGTCATAGACCTCTGTCTAAGATTCTGCATCTGTCTAAATAATGTTTGTGGATAATCACTTGGAAAAACTACTTTTCAACTTTTCCACCATTCTGTTCCAAATTCTTAATTTGTTGTTTACCAAGTCTTCTTCTTTGTGCTTGCACTCCATCCAACCAAGTGCTACATGTCCTTTCAGTTTTGTGACAGCAGACTTCAGTTTCTTTCCTTCTTCCATTTCTTCATAATCAAAGAATTTCTCCATGTCATTAATCTAGTCTATCAATTCTTCAGGGCTTAAGCTTATTGCATATATTGAAACTTCAAGTATGGGCTTGGATGTCGATCTCAATACTGACTTAAAGAATCTCATTTCAGGAGTTACATCTGCAGGTTCCTCATCTTCTGCAGCTCCAACTTCAGGTTCACTGACATCTCCAACATCTACATGTCTTCCCATTTCCATTGCTTCCAATCTAGCTTGCATCTGTTGCATAGCTTCCAACACTTCAGCATTTGCAAATGGTCTTCCTCTTCTTTGACCACCACCTCTTCCTCCAAATCTGAAAGCCATGTTGGACTTATTTTTCTGATCCTTGAGATCCTGTTCAGTGTCAGTAGGCTGCTCTGATACCACAAATGGTGGTCTAGTTGCAAGTGTAAGGGATAATCGTTTAAATCCTAAAATGATCTCCTCAAGCGCAGGTGAAAGTTCTTCTTCTATTTCCCTTGGAGTTTTAGTCATCCACCTCCAAACTTAGATATTCTACTAAAAACAACCGAATTGCTAATATTACCCGGAAAATAGTAGAACTTCACTTACCCGGAAGCGAAGGGAATTAACACCATCATTGAAAAAACTTCTCGGGTCTGCCTTTTCCACAATCCTCTACCTCTCTCATGGAACTGAAAGAAAACAAAGCTCTAGCTTATAATTTCTTGGGTTTGAAATCTAGATTAACCCGCAGATGCTTTTACCATGCGATTACTGTTGGATCGCGACCTCCACAACGAACGGTTACGATCATCTGGACTTCAACGGAATCAAGCCACAGTTGAATTACTCATTGGGTCTGAAATTTTTATTAACCATCGTTCACTTTTCCACGTGATATTCGTTGGATCTCACTCCTCTAATCGGACGACCCAAATCAATTGCACTATTAACCCAGTTTGATAAAATATTGCGTCCGATTTTGGGTTAAACCTCAACGCTGACTTACATGTGACTACCGTAGATCTAACGGTTCTGTCGATCAGACGACTCTAGGCTTCTTTCTTGGGCTCTCTCGGTTTTTATCAGGTTTTCCTCTGTTCGACAAAGTATTTTCCTTCCACCAAGTTTAGACTGTGTTAAACTATATTTCTTTTAAGCATATCCTGATTATCCCAATACACAAAAATAAATGTTTAATCGTGATAACACAAAGTTATATTATCAACCTCGAATTCTGAAAGCCAAAATAGAAATTAACAATACACAGAGATATTTCGAAGGAATCCAAACCTTGGAGATTTAACCTTTCATACATAAAATACACAAATATACAGAGATATTCCAATTATTTTACAATCTAATTCTCCATAACCAAAATCTAGCCAAATCCTCTTACAATAGTTCAAAACTTACATAAATACTTTACATCCAACAATTTGATCCTCAATCAATGGATCGAATATATCTAATCCTAGATAAATACTTAAACTGGTTGATATCCTCCTCGAGAATCTCAATTAAGTCTGAACTACTTGGATTAATTACAAAATCATTCAAATACCTATATTCTAGCTCAATTCCTATCTACAAAACTTTGTAAATTGACAGCGAAAGGATCCCACTCCTTTGCTTGTAATTTTTTTTTTGATTTTTGGAATAAAATGAAGCCTTTTGTCTTTAAGCCTCATGCTCCTGCATTAGATAGCCTTGAAACAAAAATCCTACCTTGATTGACGATTAATGCAAGAGTTGGATCAACTGTTCTAAATTAAGAGGGAAATTGGTCCGCCCAACATTTTTGCGTCATTGTGAGGGATGCTATAGAGGTTAATATGTGTGACTTCTTTACATGAATTGGTTGAAAGTGTGGTCGATGTGTTTCTTCCTTTGAGGTTTTTGAGTCATAAGATGAGAGGTAAGAACCTACACATCGCTACTTAGGGAGTAACATCTAAGAATAAATGATTAAGTAAAGTTGCTCAACAGAGGCTAGCATCTCTTGAGTCTTCTCTATTGGATGCACATGTTAGGGAACTAGAATTTTATGAACCTTCAATATTAGAAATAATTCCTAAATTTTCTAGTACATTTTTATTGGCATGGAATAGATATGTAGATTTAATAGAAGAACAAGGAGATACATATGAGAAAGACTTAGAATCAAGTCTTGAATAATGACCACTTGATCATTACATTTTTGATTTAGGAAGTGCCACGAAATACCCTACTAATTATTATGTTGTAGAGGGTGCTATGAAGTCATTAGGACCACCTGGATAACCTAAACATGTTGAACAACCTAAAAAACTTTAATAACCTGAGCAATTCCTATCACCAAGGAGGGAGCAATCTCCTCCATTGGGAGGGCCACCTGTAATAGTTGTACAAAATCCTAAAGCTTTTAAGCATAACAAAATGGCAGGTAACTTGGTTTCACCTTTCGAGTTCCCTATTGGAAATCTCCAGGGACAAGCCCCAGTGAAGCACATCCCTTTGTTTGTACTTCTTATTTTTTAAGGTATAGTCACAAAAGATCTAGATAAATTATTTTTTGAATTCAATGTCCTTTGCAGAAGTTATGACTACACCACCGATGAACATAGACTAAAACTGTTTCCAGCCACATTAAAAGGGGTTACACTAAGATGGTTTATGGGGCTCGATGGAGAATCCACTACTACCTTAGATGGGATAAAGAAGACCTTTTTAGAAAAGTATTAGGATTATTTTTGTTCTATAGATCAGAAGATGAGCTATTCAAATCCCCAGACACTAGATGAAAACTTGGAAGAGTGTGTTGAGCGCCTTCAATATAATTTGCAGAGATATCAGCATAGTGATATGGACAAGGAAATTATAGTAAAAATAATTTTTATCAAGGGAATGCGCAATGACTGCCTTGATATGCTAATTCTTTTAGGGAAGGGAGATATCTATAAGGAGCCTTATGATGATATTGTTCAACTTTGTTGAAGTTGTTACAGAGGATCAACAAGACGAAAATTTATGACACATGACGCTTCTACCAAGATTATAAAGTCAGTTAATGGTGGGGCAACATGACCAGAAATTGGAATATTTTTGGTGAATTTTAAAATTGATATTATGAGCTCATTGTCCTCTCAACTCAATATATTGCAAGAGAAGTAGAAAAAAATTGAAGTGGAACAAGCTTTAGTTATATTCTTCTCTTGGTGTAGGAAGAAACATCCCGTCAAGGAATGCCCACTTAATAGATGCAATATATGTGAGAAGGATCACTCCACAAAAAATGCCCCTTGTTACCTAGACTAAAAGTAATTTATAAGGAAGCAAGGGAGGATAATGAAGCAACATATTTCATTGGCACTAAAATGCCTTGGAAGTCTAGGCCATCAGGTATGTTACGAGAACTGCTCTCTTCTTTTAATTCTTGGTTTGATATGTATGGTCCACAAAAAATTTCCCCACAACAAATGCAATATCATGTAGCTCCATGGCAACTTCCTAATCCACCTATGGTCCAACATCCCATGCCTTGGCCTCAATGGACTTCTCCTTCATGGAATTAGGCATGGAAAAGGACTACTACTCCTAGCCAAATTCCGGTTCAAATCCAAATGCAACAAAAAAAATTTCAACTTCCCTCCAATGTGCCTATGGATGGACCTTCATTACATCCCTAACTACCTATACAACCTAACCCTAATCCCAATAATAAGGCGGTACAACAAGTTGAAATTTCAATTCTCCCTTCTTATTTTATCTCACATGTAGAATGCAATGAGATTCAATTATGATAAGGGAGAATGATAAAACCCACTACTTCTCCTGTTATCATAGAAAGTGAGGAAGAAAATTAATCGGGAGAAGAAAATTCAGTTCAAGGATCTCTAGAGAGATAATTAATTTAGTCCCCAAGGTTTGATTATTTGACTGTATGAAACACTTGTACACTAAAACTAGTTTACAACTGCTTGTTACAATGCCTTATAATCTCCACCACAATTGGGAACTCGAATTCTCTACATGCACTAGTTATTTTAGGTTGATTGATTAGTTAACTGGATAATCACTGAGTTAAAATGTTGTCCTACTGCACAACTGACCTTCCACTAGTTCCTCCAACAATTAGAACTAGTTTATTTGAACTCAACTAGATATAATTGAACTGAATTACTAAAATTTAGCATTCACACATGCTTAACTAAACTCCAAGCCCTCTAACTCGAATTTACTGAGCTAAATAAGTGAAAAGAGCCATGTCACACAAGTTATTACATCCAAGTTGTCTGTTGATGTGCAAATCCAAATTTTCTCAATTTGACTAAGGCAAAGTCAAATTGAGACTTTCTTGCTGCATGTATCGGCATGCATGACCATCTCTGATTGTAACACTACTAAGGATCTTATGCTTTACCATCCAACAAAACCAACTTTGGAATGTGAGAACCCTTTATGGTTTGCTTTCGAATTGGAAAAAGATGATACACAAACACTCCTCAGTATAGGAAAAACCTTTCACTTTAATAATGAAACTAAGGATGATACTATTAATAGCTTCATTAATGACCCTTCTGTTGTTACGCTGACAACATATCGATTATTGAATTTTGTGATAAACAAATTTAGTGAGGAAGAGACTCTCTATGATCCTATTACAGAGGAATTATCTATGGCCCTCTTGACTTTGTTGGACCTTCCAACATGTAAGGGGATCTACCCAGCAAGAAGTCCCAATTAGACCTGAGACCGTTTGGTGTAGGAATCTCAGTAGTGGGTCATATGGTAATTCCTTGACCCTAATTTCACATAGAGGCAAGTAAGATGTCTTTGTTGGTAGCAAGGGTGTGACGTATACTGCAAGCCAAGGAAGGTGCATGAGAGGTTCTAACACCCCGGGGTTGAGATGAGGGCGCCACTTAGAAACCTTTGATAGCACGGAGTTAAGAAGGGAACACACAAGAAAAGATGCATCACAACATGGAAGGCAAGTTAGCTAGCAATCTAAAGTGACGGTTAAACCAACAACATGTTTGAGAAAGATTCATACATACTTATGCATAATAGTCCATACATGCATGCGTAAGAAAACAAATACATATTGTTGAAAATAGCAACAAAAGATGTTAAAAATAGAATCCAGAATATTCCAATTTTAATTTTTCCTTGAATTAAAATTGTGAATTAAATTTGAATTTAGTCTCACTAGCTGCTTGGAAATAATTAATTAATTCATTATGCATTTATTAGTTGGAGAAATTCAAGTTAGAAGTCTTTCTAAAGTCATGCAACAGTTATCCCTTAAATTAAGGATATTATCCCTTAATTAAGGAGATAAGATTGAGTTATATTTGAGTTGTAAATTAGTTTAGCTCAGTTTACTGAGTTAAGTCCAGTTAAATTAGTTCCAAACTGTTTGAGGAACTAATTGTGAGTTATCAGTTAGTTGATGCATGCATGCACTCAACCAGTGTACTCTAGATAACTGATGATTTCCCCATCAGAAACTCATGCATGTCTATTATGAGAAAGACCCAGTTGAGATTAAAAATAGGGACAATGTACCATCAATTGCATGTTTTCTCCTATAAAGGAAACACATGCATGCAGAAGGAATAAGGTTCCTTGAGGATTGTGCAATTTTATAGGGTGTGAGATCAATGTGAGAGATCAATGTTACACTTGGTAATAGGAGGATCACCCAGGAGAAACTGCGAAAGGAAATAGGAGGCTTGGAGGGCAGAGGAGAAGGTTTATGAGAAGCATTGTTTGCCTGTGAGAATCTAGGAGGATTGTACTAAGAGCTGGCTAGCTATGAGAGCTAAGGCTTTGTGTAATTATGATATATTTCCACCTTGTATGATAATACAGATAGTGGGGGTTTAAGTTGAGGCTTTCCCCTGAGTATTTTCTATGTTTCATGAGTATTGATTCTTCTTCTTATGGTTATATGTGTTTAGCTTGATCCTGCTCAATCTTTAAGCTTCTGCAAGTTTGATAGTAGAAGTAGATTATAGTATTTTTCTTTAGTTATATTGCATTATCAGATTAATCTATAGTTATGTTTTCTACATAGATCTCAGAGGTATGTTTGTAGAGAATTTGCAGGAAATTCTACATGGTATTAGAGCTAGCTATTCTATAGAGAAATTTCTACATGATATCAGATCCTAGTTTATCGGAGCAGTGAATAGTATACGAAGAAGAGAATTCGAAGTTTGAAGTTTGGGGTTGTAGGTGAAAATCAAATTCATATCATACTTAAAAAAAAAATTGTCACGAGATGGGTCATTATGCGACTAATTGCCCATCGAAGAAGTCCAAGAAGGGATCCTTGGAAGGATCAGAAGGTGAAGCATTAGCCTCTGAGTGTGAAATCGACTTTACCCTCATCGCATGCATGGTGTCATCGATGATGGGTTATGGTTGGTATCTTAACAATGGAGCCTCATTCCACATGACCGGCGATAAAAGTTTATTTAGTGCCTTTGAGGAGAAAGACCTCAAGATGCACATAGAGATGGGTGACGATGAAAACTTTAGTGTTTCAGGAGTGGGCACAGTCGCTTTTCAGAGGGAGCATGGAGCTTCTATCACCTTGACAGATGTGAAGTATGTGCCTGGACTGAAGAAGAACTTGGTATTGGTCGCGATGTTGGAGGACAAAGGCTACGATGTTGTCTTTAGTAAGCGAAAGGTTTTCCTTAGACACATCACCATGAGACAGGTGAAATAGATCAGTTCATGAGTTAAGAACCTGTATGCTCATGAGGTTCAAGATGCATGCAAAGCTTTGAGGAGCAAGGAAAATCTTAGAGACTTGGTGGTTGAGAGGGAGAATAAATTACCTCTCAACATGCAGTCCCAGAAGAAGTCTCAGAAAATTGTGGAGGAGCCATAATTGGAGAAGTGGGCAGAGGGATCACATGCAGCCATACCTCCAGGTGTGAGGTGGGGTGATGTGAAGTGATAGTCCCAAAAAGGCTGAAATTGGGCAGGGTCCATTGACAGGTTTATCTCATGGATTGTACCTTGCTACGAGAGCCCAAAGTACATAGTAGTGAGAGGAATCAGTGGGATTGATGTAGTAAGATATCAAAGTCATAGGGGCTAGAGCAGTTAGATACTGAAGAGCGCAGAGAAGGATTGACAATAGTGCAGAAAGGGTGAGTCAGTAGAAGCGCAGAGTTTTCAGTCAATAGAGGCAATAGTAGTAAGAGACTTTGATGGCAGAGGAATCATTATGATTCAGGTTGGATGTTTTTATTGTTTCTAGAGATTGTTGGAACAAGAACACTAGAGAGAAGTGTTGCATGCAGAACATTCCAAAGGTTCAGGATCGGGATCGAGTTGAATTCCTTTCTTGTTGAGAGGGAGTGTTGAAAATAGCAACAAGAAATGTTAAAAATAGAATATAGAATATTCCAATTTTAATTTGACCTTGAATTAAAATTGTGAATTAAATTTGAATTTAGTCTCACCAACTACTTGGAAATAATTAATTAATTCATTATGGATTAATTAGTTGGAGAATTCAAGTTAGAAGTCTTTCTGAAGCCATGCAACAGTTATCCCTTAAATTAAGGAGATTATCCCTTAATTAAGGAGATAATATTGAGTTATATTTGAGTTGTAATTAGTTAGCTCAATTTACTGAGTTAAGTCCAGTTAAATTAGTTCCAAACTATTTGAGGAACTAATTGTGAGTTATCAGTTAGTTGATGCATGCATGCACTCAACTAGTGTACTCTAGATAACTAAAGATTCCCTCATCAGAAACTCATGCATGTCTATTCTGAGAAAGACCCAATTGAGATTAAACATAGGGATAGTGTACTATCAGTTGCATGTTTTCTCCTATAAAGGAAACTCATGCATGTAGAAGGAATAAGTTTCCTTGAGGATTGCATAGTTTTACAGGGTGTGACATCAGTGTTACACTTGGTAACAAAAGGATCACCCAGGAGAAACTACGTAAGGAAATAGGAGGCTTGGAGGGTAGAGAAGAAGGTTTGTGAGAAGCCTTGTTTGCTTGTGAGCATCCAGGAGGATTGTACTGAGAGTAGGCTAGCTGTGAGAGCTAAGGCTTTGTATAATTCTGATATATTTCCACCTTGTATGATAATATAGATAGTGGGTTTTTATTTGAGGCTTTCCCCAGAGTATTTTCTGTGTTTCATGTGTATTGATTCTTCTTCTTATGGTTATATGTGTTCATCTCGATCTTGCTCAATCTTTAAGCTCAAGTTTGATAGTAGACATTGATTATAGTATTTTGCTTTAGTTATATTGCATTAGGTTAATCTACAGTCAGGTTTTCTACATAGACCTTAGAGGTAGATTTGTAGAGAATTTGTAGGAAATTTTACATGGTATCAGAGCTAGCTGATCTATAGAGAAATTTCTACATGGTATCAGAGCCTAGTTTATGGGAGCAATGAACAGTATATGGAGAAGAGAATTTGAAGTTTGAAGTTCGGGGTTGCAGGTGAAAATCGAATTCATATAATACTTAAAATAAAATAAAATCATGAGATGGGTCATTATGCGGCTAATTACCCATCGAAGAAGTCCAAGAAGGGATCCTCAGAAGGATCAGAAGGTGAGGCATTATCCTTTGAGTTTGAAATGGACTTTACCCTCATTGCATGCATGGTGTCATCGATGATGGGTTGTGGTTGCTATCTTGACAGTGGAGCCTCATTCCACATGACCGGAGATAAAAGTTTATTTAGTGCCTTGGAGGGGAAAGACCTCAAGATGCACATAGAGATGGGTGACAATGAAAAGTTTAGTGTTTTAGGAGTGGGCATGGTTGCTTTTCAAATAGAGCATGGAGCTTATATCACCTTGATAGATGTGAAGTATGTGCCTGGACTAAAAAAGAACTTGGTATAGGTCGCAATGTTGTCTTTAGTAAGGGAAAGTTTTTCCTTAGACACTTCACCACGAGACAGGTGAAACAGATCGGTTCATGAGTCAAGAACCTGTAAGCTCTTGAGGTTCAAGATGCATGAAAAGCCTTGAGGAGCAAGGAAAATGTTAGAGAATTGGTGGTTGAGAGGGAGTGTAAATTACCTCTCAACATCCAGTCCCAGAAGAAGTCTTAGACAATTGTGGAGGAGCCACAATTGGAGAAGTGGGCAGAGGGATCACATGCAGCTATACCTCTAGGTGTGAGGTGGGGCGATGTGAAGTGATAGTCCTAAGAAGGCTGAAATTGAGCAGGGTCCATTGAGATGTTTATTTCGTGGATTGTACCTTGCTACGAGAGCCTAAAGTATATAGTAGCGGGAGGAATCAGTGGGATTGATGTAGTCAGAGATCAAAGTGACAGAGGTTAGAGAAGTCAGATACTGAAGAGCACAGAGAAGGATTGACAACAGTGCAGAAAGGTCGAGTCAATAGAAGCACAGAGTTTTCAGTCGACATAGGCAATAGTAGTAAGAGACTTTGATGACAGAGGCATCATTCTAATTTATGTTGGATGTATTTTTTTTTTTTTTTATTTTTTTATTTTTTTGTTTCTGGAGATTGCCAGAGCAACAACACTAGAGAGAAGTGTTTCATGCAGAACATTCCAAAGGTTCAGGATCGGGATCGAGTTGAATTCCTTTCTTGTTGAGAGGGAGTGTTGAAAATAGAAACAAGAAATGTTAAAAACATAATCCAAAATATTCCAATTTTAATTTGTCCTTGAATTAAAATTGTGAATTAAATTCGAATTTAGTCTCACCAACTACTTCGAATTAATTAATGAATTAATTATGGATTAATTAGTTGGAGAAATTCAAGTTAGAAGTCTGTCTGAAGTCATGCAACAATTATCCCTTAAATTAAGGAGATTATCCCTTAATTAAGGAGATAAGATTGATTTATATTTGAGTTGTAATTAGTTAGCTCATTTTACTGAGTTAAGTCCAATTAAATTAGTTCCAAACTGTTTGAGGAACTAATTGAGTTATCAGTCAGTTGATGCATGCATGCACTCAACCAGTGTACTCCAGATAACTGAAGATTCCCTCATCAGAAACTCATGCATGTCTATTCTGAGAAAGACCCAGTTGAGACTAAACACAAGGACAATGTGCTATCAGTTGCATGTTTTATCCTATAAAGGAAACTCATGCATGCAGAAGGAATAAGGTTCCTTGAGGATTGCATAGTTTTACAGGGTGTGAGATTAGTGTGAGAGATCAATGTTACACTTGGTAACAGGAGGATCACCCAGGAGAAACTATGCAAGGAAATAGGAGGCTTGGAGGGCAGAGGAGAAGGTTTGTGAGAAGCCTTATTTGCCTATGAGCATCCAAGAGGATTGCACTAAGAGATGGCTAGCTGTGAAAGCTAAGGCTTTGTGTAATTCTGATATATTTCCACCTTGTATGATAATACATATAGTGGGGTTTTTAGCTGAGGCCTTCCCCTGAGTATTTTCTATGTTTCATGTGTATTGATTCTTCTTCTTATGGTTATATGTGTTCAACTCAATCTTGCTCAATCTTTAAGCTTCTGCAAGTTTGATAGTAGAAGTAGATTATAGTATTTTGATTTACTTATATTGCATTATCGGGTTAATCTACAGTCAGGTTTTCTACATTGATCTCAGAGGTAGATTTGTAGAAAATTTGTAGGAAATTATACACATACATCATTTAGAGTAAACTAGATAGCATAAAGTACAATACAACATATGCATGAAATATGCTGGCTCTGTTATATTAAGAAGTGTAAGTTCGAATCATAGAATACATCCATGTCCAACCACTAGTTTCGATAATAGAACATTACAACCAAAACCGCCTGCTCCTCCAAAGATATATACTAGCTCTACATGGTGGAGAAGCCAAGGCTCACTAAAATACTATCCAAGCTCTCTCTAAGATACTCCTATCAGAAACTTGGCTGACCAAAAGCCTTTACAATGAGTTATGAGGTCCTATTTATAACAAAGGGTGGGGTGACCCTTGAAATTCCCCTTTGCGACAATTCATCTACCCTCATGACTCTTCATATACTTTATGACTGTTACATCCAACTATCGAAACTTGAACTTCCACTTGACAAGACATTACATTACAATGCACATGTGCCCAAGTGAGACAAAATGGCTTGAGGAAGCCATGAAAGACATCATTGACACTTGGTCTATTGTGATGAGACCAACTCTTTGACATGCTTGTGATGGTGAAGGTGGTGAGCTGATGCCAAGTTTGGTCATCCGTGATGGTGTGTATGTGCTCCATGGTGACATCTCGCTGAAGGGAACTCTTGCCTTCGTTGCATTTGGGTGCATTGGTATGGCTCCTCCATCCAACTCGTCTGCTAGCATGCACATGGTCTTCTTGGGTATGGCTGAACTGACAACACACTGATGCATAGTGTCCTTGCTGATCTTCTAGTGTGTGATGGTGGTCATGCACATCAACTGTCAACTACATGGTCAGATCCAGTTGGACTTGATTCTTGTATTTTCCTCGGTGAGTGTGCCAAATGGGTTAGATCACATGCATGCACACAATGAGATGCATGCTGCTAAATTTCCTTGCATGCAATCAACACCATCACTCACCATGTCTGCTTCGTGCCAGCTACTGGGATGGATCTATCACTTGTATGAGTGCAATTTCATCTGTCTACGCATGTTGCACCCCCTACTGTACCTATTCCTACTGCAACTCATTCTCTTGCCTGTACAACTCTTGTTTTTCCTTGAATTTCTTCTTCATCACCTGCAAATCCTTCTCTGTTCTTTTCTCTACTCTTGCGTGATCGTCTTGTTGTGCCGTAACTTCATAGCCTCAATCTCCAAAGTTTACTTCATCAGAAGTGGATTTGATTGAGCTTGCAACTTTGTTTTGCCTCTGTGTTGTCAACAACCTTTCTCTTGCATTCGCCGCATGCGGGTGTGCTGCCTTCTATTGCTTCTAATGGTGCTGCTCGGTGTGACGCTAATCACTGTGATGCTGCTACCATCTTAGCTAGATGTCCTTGTGTACGAACAACTTGATGTCTTCATAGGTAGGCAAGCTCATAGACACTTGCTTGGCTACTGTTGTGCTCTCAACGATGTCCTTTGACTTTGGTCTCCTGAAGGCCATTGTACTTATGTTGTTGAGAGGAAGATGAACACCTGTGATACTTGGAGACATTGCAACACTCACAGCAAGAAATATGTCAGTCGAAAACCAAAACGAAATTGAGAATTGACTTGCAACATACCTGTGTGACTGATCATGAAGGTTGCGCAATTTCCACCAGGCGGCCGGAAGACTGACTGCCAAAATTGCGCAAGGCATAGTTGGGGTTGTCAAGAGGCTAACTGACCACTGAAACTATGCAATGCAATCCAGCCTTGCTTGTTGAGGACTGAAATTGCGAAATGTACAATTTCAGTTAGCAGTGACATGCAACCAGCAAACTACATTGCACAGTTTCTAGGCCCAGTGGGACACTGCCTCCAAGAATTGCGCAATGCAAGCCTGTAGGTCAATGCCTAGCTAGACTTGCATAATTTATGGAGGGAAGGTAGAGACTTCAATTCGAGAAATGCACAATGCTAGCTAGGCAGGGCAACCCAATCCAGCCAACGGGTGACTAAAAACATGAGAAGTCTGAATGCATGGTAAGATAAGTGTAAATGAGAGTGAATGATCATTCATGCAAACAACAAGTGCAGGATTTGGAAAATGGGAAAGCATGCATGTGTGTGATACGAGTCGCCGCAACAACAACCATCTATGCAAAACAATGTCATGCATGCAATAGTAGTGAGATGCAAACGAGCACTAAAACGGTGCTAGTACAAGCTAGTATGTATCAAAAGAACAACAAGTGCTCATTGAAATCAAGCATACAACATTCATACAAAGCAAAACACAAAAAGCGCTAGAAACTCAATGCGAGACATGAAAAGCGGGCTTACCCCAAAACAACTGAGCTGAATGTGCCGATGACTCCTAGATGCAATGTGGGATGTCAGAGCTGCAAGATTGATGTAAGGAATGAGATTTGTAGCATTTTATTGATGAGTTTTTATAAAATAGAGGTTGCAATGCGCATGCCAAAAATATAGGGAAAGTGACACTTGGTGGGAGGTTTCTGAAATGATCTTTGCATGTAACCTCCAATTGCTAAAAATAGATCCCTGATGTAGTATACCTGGGGGGATAATATGTAGTATACCTAGGGGGCATAATATGGGGTACAGAGGGAGGTACCCAAGGGAATACTGTAATAATGGGATGGCCATAGTAATAAATACGGTGGTTAAGCCGTATCATGTAAGGGACCACAAGTAGTTAGCAATAATGTAATAAGCCCATGGTATTAGATAGATGGTATTGAGGGAACCATGGTAATGCCCCATGGTATTGTATGTATGAGGCCTATATAGAGGCTAGAGACTCCCCACTTAGGGATGTCAAAGAATAGTGTATGAACAAGCATATGGTTTGTGGAGTGTTCTCCTTCCTTAAGGAGTGAATGTATGGTGTTGCCCTACCTTAAGGGTTTGATCAATAAAGAGAAGAATTTCTATATTTAGATCTTTTTATTTCTTAGGTTTATTTATATTTTTATATATTTGCAGGTCAGATTTATAACAAGTGGTATTAGAGCACTTTCTTGGGCAAAACAAAATATTTCTTTTAATTTTTTGCAGACATTTTTCGGGGCAGCAAGTTTTTAGATCATATCTATATGTTATGGTGAAAAATCTATAGAATATAATTGTAGATCTGAGTTCTTGGTGAAAAAATACCCAATTAAAAAAAGAATCGGTCGAATCAAAGTTTGGATGAGGGAGATACCACTGATTTAAAAATTAGCTGTGTTGTAGACATTTTTCAGGGCGGTGAGTTTGCAGATGATATCTATATGTTCTAGGTAAATATTTTCAGAATCTAATTGTATATATGAGTTATTTCTGAAGAAATACCCAATTTCAAGAAACAAAATCGGTCGAATCAGAGTCCAGATGAGGGAGATATCATTGATTTAAAAATCAGCTGTTGCAGACATTTTGGGGCGGCGAGTTTGTAGTTCAGATCTATATGTTCTAGGGAAATATTTGCAGAATCTAATTATAGATCTGAGTTCTTTGTGAAAAAATACCCAATTAAAAAAAAAAATTGGTTGAATCGGAGTACAGATGAAGGAGATATCATTGATTTAAAAGTATCTCTTTTTCAGAAATTTTTGTGAAGGTGGGACAACTGCTGTGCGAATTTGAAAACCAGGCTTACCCCAAAACAACTGAGCTGAATGTGCCGATGACTCCTAGATGGAATGTGGGATGTCAGAGCTGCAAGATTGATGTGAGGAATGAGATATGTAGCATTCGATTGATGAGTTTTGATAAAATAGAGGTTGCGATGCACATGCCAAAAATATAGGGAAAGTGACACTTGGTGGGAGGTTTCTGAAATGATCCTTGCATGTAACCTCCAACTGCCAAAAATAGATCACTGATGTATTATACTTGGGGGGATAATATGTAGTATACCTAGGGGGGATAATATGGGGTACAGAGGGAGGTACCCAAGGGAATACTATGATAATGGGATGTGCCATAGTAATAAATAAGGTGGTTAACCCATATCATGTAAGGGACCACAAGTAGTTAGCAATAATGTAATAAGCCCATGGTATTAGATAGATGATATTGAGGGAACCATGGTAATGACCCATGGTGTTGTATGTATGAGGCCTATATAGAGGCTAGAGACTCCCCATTGAGGGATGTCAAGGAATAGTGTATGAACAAGCATATGATTTGTGGAGTGTTCTCCTTCCTTAAGGAATGAATGAATGGTGTTGCCCTACCTTAAGGGTTTGATCAATAAAGAGAAGAATTTCTATATTTATATCTTGTTATTTATGGGGTTTATTTCTATTTTCATATATTTGTAGGTCAGATTTATAACAAGTGGTATTAGAGCACTTTCTTGGGCAAAACAAAGTATTTTTTTTTTAAATTTTTTGCAGACATTTTTCAGGGCGGCAAGTTTTCAGATCAGATCTATATGTTATGGTGCAAAATTTGTAGAATCTAATTGCAGATGCGAGTTGTTGGTGAAAAAATACCCAATTCCAAAAAAAAATAATCAGTGGAATCAAAGTCTGGATGAGGGAGATACCACTGATTTAAAAATTAGCTATGTTGTAGACATTTTTCGGGGCAGTGAGTTTGTGGATCAGATCTATATGTTCTAGGGAAATATTTTCAGAATCTAATTGTAGATCTAAGTTCTTTATGAAAAAATACCTAATTTCAAAAAACAAAATCGGTTGAATTGGAGTCCGGATGAGGGAGATATCATTGATTTAAATCAGCTATGTTGCAGACATTTTTTGGGACAGTGACAATATTTGCAAAATCTAATTATAGATCTAAGTTCTTTGTGAAAAAATACCCAATTTCAAAAAAAAAATCGGTTGAATCGGAGTATGGATGAAGGAGATATCGCTGATTTAAAATTAGCTCTTTTTCAAAAATGTTTTTGAAGGCGGGATAACTGCAGTGCGAATTTGAAATTCCAGTGCCTACATCGGAATTTGATGAATATGTACAAATTTGATGGCTCTGATCCGGCAATATGGTTAGCACAAATGGAACAGTATTTCACTCTGGAACACATCATAGATGATGAAACTAAACTACGTGTGGTAGCCATTTACTTGGACCAAGAAATATGGCAATGGTGGCAGTGACATTCTAAATGTTATCCGAGGACAATTACTTGGCAGATGTTCGCAAAATCCATTTGTTACCACTTTGACTATAAATCTAATTTTTTTGGGTCCTCTTACTAAGCTCAGACACACAGGCACACAACCTAGCAAAGATTTTATTTTTGCAGGAAAGAAGGAAACCAAGAAACCTAAAGGATTATTTTCTGTTGGTATCTCCTTATTGCAGGTTCATGGATTGATTCAAAAGGAGAAGATCATTGTGTTTATAAATCCTAGTTGCAAGCATAATTTTATCAATGTTAATTTGACAAAAAAATTGCAAGTTCCAAGAAAACACATTGAAAACACACAGGTTGATAATGAGGATGTTCAAGTTTATAAATATTTGAAGCTTTCTATGGATAAGTATGTGTTGCATTATGATTTTTATACTTCAGATATGGATAACATGGATGTTGTTTTTGGATATCCTTGGATGGAATCTGTGGGTACTATCAATATTAATGTGTAGAAGAAATTTCTGAAGCTTTGGTATAAAAAGAATAAAATCACATTGCAAGATATTTCCATTAAGACCCAAGCAGAGACTATGGAGGCAGAAGCAGAAAACTCTAATGACACTTACACATCAGATGATGAGCTTTTGATGGTAGACAATCAAACAAAAACATCAAACTAGGTACCAGAAAAATAGGTATGTCTAAGGAGGTTGAAGCAGAAAAGGTTATAGGTACTGATACATCAGACGAGGACTCAGTGGTTGAAGTAATATTGGAAGATAAGAAACAACAGCAGGCATCAAAACATGTACCAGATACCAATCAACTTCCATTAGGTGGCGAATTAAAGAAAGATACAACATTGGTTAACGCTTTAGCATATCACCACCCACATCACCCCACAAGAAAACAACCAACAAGATGGCAACAAATTAGCCACAAGGACAACAACCCCTGCATGATAGATAGAGAGGAGCGATGATCCACCTACTACACATCAACTAAGAAGAGCTGCCAGGGTCAACTTCCATTTCAAGTGAGCGAGGCACCAGTTGGATCGAGGGTTCACCTTTCTCTTGGATGGCTAGATGCATGTGCATGGTACCAATGGACTACTCTTTTGAGTAGATCTTATTATTTGTGTTCTTCGTATGTTTCGGGGACGAAACATGTTAAGGGGGGTGGAATGTAGTATACCTAGGGGGGATAATATGTAGTATACCTAGGGAGGATAATATGGGGTACAAAGGGAGGTACCCAAGGGAATACTGTAATAATGGGATGGGCCATATTAATAAATAAGGTGGTTAACTCGTATCATGTAAGGGACCACAAGTAGTTAGTAATAATGTAATAAGCCCATGGTATTATATAAATGTTATTGAGGGAACCATGGTAATGAGCCATGGTATTGTATGTATGAGGCCTATTTAGAGGCTAGATACTCCCCATTGAGGGATGTCAAGGAATGTTGTATGAATAGGCATATGGCTTGTGGAGTGTTCTCCTTCCTTAAGGAGTGAATGTATGGTGTTTCCCTACCTTAAGGGCTTGATCAATAAAGAGAAGCATTTATATATTCAGATATTGTTATTTCTTGGGTTTATTTCTATATTCATATATTTGCAGGTCATATCTATAACACCTGAAACAAGGGATGCTTTGCATGCTGCCTTGGGAGGAGCATCCTATGCATGCAAATCAATTTTTCTTGGTCTTGGAGGGAACCAGTTAACTCAACTGCACATGCAGCAGTCTCCTCAGCTGGGAGGAAAAATGCGTGCTTATGGGAGGGGGATGGGCTAGCTTCCCAGAGGGATTGCACAATTTCTAGGCAGAGTAGCTGACTACTGCTCAGAATTGCACAATTTTTGGGCTCAGCAGCCCTGCTAGGAGGAATTGCTCAATTTTCTCAGTGAACAGTGGTAGGAAGATTTGCGCAATTCTGGAGCCCAACAGGCTGCTAAATAGAATTGCGCAATTTCTTGAGGTAGCTACTTAGCCTGTAGCTGGACTAAGTTTCATGAAACAACCTATGAGGGGATGCAATAAGCTTTGATGGAAAGGTTGTCATTCTGCAAGAAAATCAGTAAGGCTTGTGTACTTGGCAAGGCAAGACATGCTATTGTGAAAGATTGGTAGGGAGGATCCAAAACGAAGCTAAAGAAAAATTTTGGAAGGTGGTTGTGTCCGCTACAACACTTGGCGACACACTAGCAGAACTCCATCTCTCTGAATGGACCTTGTTTGTGAAAAGAAAGTCTAACACCTCCAGAAGTATTGTTCAATTCTCAGTTTGTCTTGGTTTCCACATTGCTTCATTGTAAGATGTAGTATCTGCCAAGCCCTTGGTTGCTCGACACACATTCCAAGCCAAGCTAACATAGTTGTTTCAATTGGGCTTGAGGGGTATATGATGCATAAGAAATATAGTTGTTAGAGTCTTAGTTTCATGTCTAGTGTTGCTCCATTGCCAGCAGGCCTGGACAGTACCCTGACAGAGTCATGCAGGAACACAAGCATGGCTTCGCTACCAGCGAGCTTGGTCAGTGCCCCAAAGGGGTTACTTGCATCACCTGTCTGCCCATGAAGCCTTTCTCTTCTTTCGCCTTATTCATTTTTCATTTTTTCAAACTTTTTGCACTTTTTCATTTTTCATCTACATAACTATGCATAACACTTATTCATTTCAGAGGCAGAAGAGGCATCTTGATTTATCGAGAGAAGAAGAGGTTGTTCCTTTAGAGAAGTAGTTTATGTATACCTCTGATGTGCTTGTTAAGGTTTTCCCCCTCACCTTAATCTACTTGACTGAGCTGACAAGGATTAACCAAAAAATAACTGACTAGATTAGGTGATACTAGTTAGGGCACAAGCATTGTGTTTTCACCAAGGTTCACTTCGAACAATACGTATTTTCTAGTGATGTATCATGGACTGAAGACAACAAGTTATTACATAAGACAACAGACAATAGATAACCAAATGTTGATAGTTGTACAAGTCCTCTTGTGCTTTATGCAACTTTTTTCAAGAGTCACCCACGGTCCATGCGAAACCAACCTACAGACAATAACAAGCAAACAAAACAAAAAAAAGCAAGAAGTAGAAAAAATGTGAAAGCAAAGCAAGTAAGCAAGCAAAAAATAAAGAAAAAAACACACAATGAAAGAAGCAAACATGCATGCAAGCAAACAAATCAAAATAAAACACTACTCCTACTCCTAAGCTAATAGTGCATGGGCTTAATCACATGAAGTGATATTTCCAATGCAGCCATTGGTGCATTGGTTGACCCATGTTGGTGAAGGCAGGGTTCGCAAACAAGACAACTATGCGAACCAGCACAGAAGAAAGATATAACAGTGAAGACAAGCACAGTCCGAGTTTACAAGCGTCCACATAACAAAAATGAGTGAAAGCACATGACATGCACTTTATGGACTTGCCATGGTGCTATGCTACACTGTGTGCAGATGTTGAGTGTATGCATTCTCTTGACAGTGATATGCAAGCAAATGTGAGAAAGGTAGACCACTTACGTTGTGCATGAGTGCTTGCTGTGTAGGATTCCTCCAATGCATGAGCGATGGGATCATGTAGTTCAAGTGGAGGAAGAAATATCTAGGTGTGTGGTTGATCTTCATCACAAAGTAGAGAGTGATGAGGAGTCTTGAGTGTTTCAACAATTTCCTGACAAGAAGTGAAACCAACCTCAGGACAGTGAGTGCCTGACATAACCATCAACTTAGGCTGAAGTGCCTCGACAGTCTTCGGGGTTTCGACTTTGTTCATAGATAGGTCATCGTAGACCAATGTATTAGACATATTAACAATTATTGAATCAACATCGTGGTTAGATGAAGAACTAGAGAGATCACGAAAACCAAGATTGAAAACTTTAGGATGTTTGTTGGCATCCTCATGATTTGATGAATCAGGCATTGTTATAGCTCCAAATCTCACTATTATGGTTTGTGATGCTGCACTCATGGCCTAGGGCAAACCCTCCTTCCAGACCTGGCCCCAAATTTAAAAAATAG
This sequence comes from Pinus taeda, assembly GCA_000404065.3. Classification (NCBI taxonomy): domain Eukaryota; kingdom Viridiplantae; phylum Streptophyta; class Pinopsida; order Pinales; family Pinaceae; genus Pinus; species Pinus taeda. The sequence goes on along the minus strand of APFE031141994.1, from coordinate 121,997 downwards.
TGTTTTATTCCCTGTACGCGACATTGCCTTGAGTTAAATGCGTGTATACGCGGGTTCGCATATACCCAACCCGCATATATGTATTAAAACACTTAAAAAAATATAAAACTCCTTATTTTCGGGCGAAGATCGCGGGTTTTACCTGCTGATCACCTGTTAGTGCCCCTGGCCCAACTGTTCCCAACCAATTCCTAACTAAAAAACTACTTTGGGATTGGTATAAAAAGACATCAAAGGGAAGGCCTAAGGGAGGAGAGAAGAGAGAGAAAGGTTATTATACTGAGATTTTCCCCCTGACCAGGTCTGAGGACCCTTGTGCCTTCTGCACTTCCCCCATTTGTACAGGAAACCCTTGTTTCCTTATGAATTGATGTTCATCCACTAGATATGGCATCATGGAGTGAGTCTTGGAAGGAGATATGCTAAGGCTTCAGGCAAGACGGATCCGGAAGGAAGCTGTGCTTGGAGCCTGCGAAAGGTTACTCAGGTGATATTACTCCTTTTGTACATTCTATTTGTCTATAATAAAGAAACACGTCTTGATTCCCGATATGCTTCTTCTTTATGTTTATGATGTTCATGTTTGAATTTCATGTATGAATGGTTGCTTAAAGTTCATAACTAACTTCCTTCTTTTATAACATAAAGATGATTTTTGTATAAATATTTGTCCATATACTGCTGTATTCTTTGGAATTGGTTGTTTTGCAGAACAAGGGAGCGAAAGGGACTTGAAGAAGGGTTTGGACCCTTGAGGAACTTCTCGAACGTAGGACTTGAGGTACGTCCTTCATACTTTAGAATTTGCTTATTATAGTGTAATGGCTGTGTGAATGCGTGCTTCTTTGTTTAGACAACTTTCAGTCTGCTAGGGTTTCCACCCAAAAGCCCTAGGGTATCAAATCCCTCAATAAAAGGATAATATAATTTGAAGTTGTAGAAACAATTTCAAGATGTTAAACATTGTGTGTTTTATCAAAAGCAAAGAGAATTTTTAATGGTTTTACAAGTTATTTCAAGGGTTTATTAAGAGACAACCTTTAATAGTCATACACACAATTCCAAAACACCAATATCAATGGATCCAACTTTATTATGCGTTTGCAGAGGAGATGAGGACCATCCCCATTAGCACAGGCATTGTGGCATATAAGGATTTTTAAAACACCACAATGCATCCTCAAACTAATGAGAGATATCCTCCAAGGAAGAGATGAATTCTTGTAAGTGTAGAAGAAAATCCAAGGAACTAAGAGTGTTGTATTCAGTTTTATTATGTACACCCATGAATTGACACCATTATGTCAAATAGAGGAATGGAGGGGGAGATCAAGCAAAGGAAATATCATTCTTGCAATCAAATAAACAATATGTTAGTAAATGTAACACTCTTTTGTGATCGTTGCCATTAACATAAGGTTCATGATATGTACAAATTTACACCACAAGAGACCAACCTGAACCTTAATGTAAAATTGGAGACAAAAGAATATAATTATAAAACAATCATAAAACAACAATACTAAAAAATGTGAGGTAAATGACCATAATAATTAAGGTAACTAGTCATGTTAAAAAAAAATATTAATATAATATTTAGGTAAGTATTATGAATGAGATTAATGATGAAGAATACGTATTTTCTTCTTAAAAGTTAGAACAAGAGTTGAATTTGAAAAGGGTCAGGTTATGTATATCTAAATAAACAAAGTAATGACTATTATAATTGGAGAATTTCTTTTCATGTAATAAAGATATCTCATACTTTATTTCAACATTTAATTATATGTTTCCCCACGTGGGATGCCAACTAATGTTTCACATGATCAAAAGGCAACATGCTTTAATGAGGGAGGCAGAAAATGTCATGCCATACTCCCCCTCAATAGGTTTTATAATGATGCATATTATGGTGGTCACTCCCTCTTTGGCCTTTCACTCACGCTTCACTATATTGGGATTTCTTCTCAATGCAGGCACGTAGTTATGTGATCATTTCAATCCTTGATGATTATGATCATGGTTCAAGGAAATAAGCATAGACTAATTGGAGTTATCTAAGAGTCCAGCTATTGTTATTTCAACTTGATATATCAGGTGATGATAATGAACTTAATGCAACTTCCATGTCGACAACTATACATATGGCATACTATAAAAGAGGGTTGATCAAACATATGTCAAATAACAATATACAGACTCTATTATCAAGCTTTGTAAGGAAGGTAGAATTCAATATGTTTTGACACTTATGATGACATGGTTGTAAAGATTCCATTTCCAAATTTTAACTTATAGTGTGCTCATTAGTTAAATTTGCACAAATGATAAGCTACAAGCAACAAACAAGGTAATGAAAAAAATGCTAGTATTTCCCAGCCATATCACTTTAGTGAGGCACACAACAAATTGTGGATAATGTCTCAGTTGACATATTGTCATTAATTTTTAGGAATACAAGCTTAAGTTGTATCAGGTTGAGATCTTTTTCACTTGAATGAGATAATGAACGGAGGGGAGAGGGCATGACACTTCCACAAATTCTTTGTGTGATCTTTGAGTCTTATTTAATGATCATCACCTTATTGTCATTGGTATGTGGCATGCTTAGGGAAGTAAATAAATAAATAAATAAAGATTTATATTCATTCATGACTTTAAACAGGGATAAGTTTTAGGTCTACCTGGTAACTAAAGCTGACAAAGACAAAGATCCCTCAAATCATTTGAATTCAAAAGTGGGCATCAAAGCATTAGGTTGATTAAAATTCTCTAAAACCTTAGCCTTGCCACCACCACTACTATGGTGTGATTCTTTTTTTTTTTATGCTAAAAAATACCATTAAATCCTCCAAACTAAGAGCTACTCTTCTTGGGGGCTTAAGGTGGCTTAGCCCTGGGAGCCCCAATATTGGCAGGCATGGGTCCATAACGTTTAAACCCTAGAATAGAACCCTACATATTAGGCACATCTTCAACCACGGGGAAAAATTTTTGTTTCACAATGAAAAACCTATTCATCATAATCCCGACACCCACTATCAAAGAAAACAGAAACCACCAAATATAACGGACTTGGTGACAACCCTGGGTCCCTGTCACATTTCGATAGACCCTCCGATGGTGACTTTTGTGATTATAGAATTCTAGGGATCCTCTTTTTGCTTGATGTAACCCATCAAGCAATTGAAGGTTGACAAAATACCTCCCCATAATGCGAAGCTTCTTCTAATGTAAGGCGCGTTCAACCTCACACCCTTCATGCCACCAAGAATACATCAACCCTCGGGGGAATTGTAAATTCCCTTCATCAAATGGAAGATTGATACTCCCACACCGTCATGCCACAACTAATTAGGGAAAGAGTCTCCCAGAGCATGCTTCATCTTCATGATGGATACATGGTTTTAAAAGGGACGATGTTGGATGTGAGTCCTGGGAGAATTGAATGGAATAACTGCTTATTAACCTTGACATCGAAGCTAAAGAAATCCAATATTATGCAATGCAACCCCTGACCAAGGGTTGTGTTTCTTAAATAAAATTCAAGAGAAAAACATAAATACCTTCAAACTTACTATTACATCACTTGAGCTAATTCTCACCTTTGTCGAGCCATTTTCCTACCAAGATGACTAGAAAAAATAAGTTGTCAAACTAATTTCTATTAATATTTATGTAAATTGGAAGCTAGGAAAGAACTAAACACACTGTCATCATTTAACTAGACTAAGGTTTGAAACAATTATTTCATTGGAAAATAAGAGGAATCAAGACTACAATGAACAAGAGTAAGATGTTGAGAGAGGACAAACCTGAGGAATAACACAAATCTCGAGTGAAAATGATCAGAAATGCTGCCATCCACAGTCATTTGAGTGGATATCTTGAGAAATTCTTCCCTATATAATATTTTGTCACCAAGAGAGAGCCTCACCATCATGGTTGACTTGCAACATCAAGATATTTATTTTCCTACTTGTATATTTTATGGTATTCAAACCTGGTTCCACAAGATTTCACTACTCCTTGTTAGATCTCAACATGGTTTTGGTCTAATGCCTCTAAAATATGTGAAATTATTCATTGGAATGTCAATTGGTTATGTCTCTCGCTACCCACCACAGTGCGTGATTTAATTATTTTCTAACAAGACCATGTACAAAATACCAAGGTCTTTCATTTGAGGTAATTATTTAAATTTAAACTTGTAGGTAATTATTCCATTTAATTATTTCATTTGTATTTTTTTTGGTATTGTGATGAACATGGAAAACCATTGCAAGAATGGTGACTTCGAGATAGTTCCTCGTAATAGCGACGAATGTGTACAACTTAGACAAAAAATATTTGACATTATTCTTTCGACGATACAATCGATTTTAGCTGTACCATCATAGTATTAGATTGAAATTTTTTTCCTATATGTAGTAGTGTGAAGAATAATATGTTCCTTCACTCCATCCAAGACAATCCTCCTAGATTTCATGTCCTTGTGTTTATGGGTGGCAAGGAGTGTTATATTGGTAGGAGGAATTTGAGTTTGTGCTACAAACTCCCAGATCTCATTCTCCTCTAAATCCAATGCAATCCTCTCCTTGCATATGTTTTATTTGGATAACCTATCCAAGCAATCTTCAAATTTCATACTAGTTTCCATCCCGTCTAGTTTATTAAACCACTATTTATAGTTTTTCAAACTAATTGTTGCTTTCTGCGAGGCCTTGCCTTTTGCTCTAACTACACATTGTCTTAATCACAAACTCTCACTGCTCATGTCAACTTATAACTCTACTAGTTATAGATTTCTGCCAACTGCTTGCGAACTCAATCCCACCCGTAGCCCAAACCAGTCGACACTACTGCTTATCCCCGTAGTCTCCTGTCGCTTGCATGATCGTGATGGTTCAATCCAACCATTATTTTCTGATGCGCTTAACCCGTGGCTATCAATGACTTCTCCTCACCATTGTTGCACATCCTTGCATGCTAAATAAGCTTGTTTGTGTTTTCCTATGTGCACATGAGACTAATCCTTGGCCCTTGCGACACCCTCGCCAATGCTCCCATTGCAACAACAACTCCTATTGTGGATGGCCTAGCCCACTTCTCAACACTTTTTGGTGGCTCCATCTTGCTATGTTTTCCAAGATCCTCCGCAATTGAATGTTTTCCACTAGGCCATCCTCACCTCTTGTGCTATAAGTGGTTGTGGCATTGGTGGTTATATCTCGACGTTTGTGCTCTATTCACAGATCCTTATCTATTCTTTTATCTTCTACAACAACTGGTTTTCCATTCCTTTATAATTCAAAATATTTGCATACTAGGCCAAAATATATGTCAAAATATACTCCACTTTCACTAGACTGATTCAATTCTCATGCCTGCCCAATAGTCATAATGTTGGCTAGTCTTGAAAACCTGCTCCTCAATTCCTTGACTATATTGTTTTCATCAATATTCTATGCGGGATCAGCCATCGTAATGCTATGTTCCACCCCGCGGTTAGTTGGATTGCATTTAATTCTACATAGCCCCCTGTTGCTCCCCTACATGCATAACATTTGGTTGTAGACCAATTTTGACTTCCCCTTGTCCTACAAATTTTCATTGCCAATGATTGTTAGAGTTTTCGGTTGCTTCGTTTTTTTTCTTTATTTTTGTGCCCCCCAAAAAATCAACCTCTTAATTTGTTTCCTCGTAGTCATTTGAAAAATGTGCTTTGGCCCTAATTTTATTTTATTTATTTATTTTCATTTATTATTATTATTATTTATTTATTTATTTTATATGTTCATATGATCACAACCAAACTTTGCTTGCATAATTCGGTAGGAACCTAACATGTGTGATTCCAAGGTCTATTAAATTTCTAGCTTTGATACAAGGTTAGGTTTTCCACAACCCAACACCCATAATTTAATTCCCAACAAAAGATGACTGAATAAGCACACGACAAGTTTCCTAGCAAACAAATATTTAGTAGGAGTAATTAACAATCTAAATCAAATGAATCACAAACATATTTATGCCAAACAAATTGGTTCATCATTAATAAAATTCAAAACGTTCTTGGGATCCCATACTGGGAAAATGTCTGAATTGAGAAAATGTAGATAGGAAAAACTACGTTAGATCTCATCCAATAGATCTTCCCTTGATCTATGTTTGATCTCCCTATAAATCTAGATCTCTAGCCTCTCTGCATTCCCTTTGACCCAACACGTGCTAACTAAGATACTGCTCTCAATCTCGTGTTGTCGTTGTGTGTCTTCTCCCTCTCCCTAGCCTTGCTTTTATAACTTTACATTGATTTGAAACCACAACCCTAACCCTAATTTCAAAGTGATTGATGACCAAAATTAAATATTGCCTCACATGAGATCAATGGCTAAGATTAAAACTCACACAATAAAGTAATTTGATTTACTTTTCCTAAGTTTATTAGTTCAATACGCCAACATATTAATATGAGTTTTTTCCTAAGTTAGAATTAGGCTAAGTTACATCAACAACTTGCTCAACCTAGAGTAGGTGCTCTAAGAGATGTGGGCGACTTTTGCATGCCCAGACACAAGGCATGTACAAAAGTACCTGCCTAAGCTACAAACTTCAACAACCACACTTATCTTTGTTTTTTTTATTATAGTTCCAACAACCTTATTGTTTCCTCTCAATTCGACATTTCATATATGTATAGTTTTCTACATATGCATTGTTTCTTTTGAAATAAAATTAGGATTAGTGATTTATCTTAAAAAAATGAGCAAAGCAACATTCATTGTACTACTACCTTTGGTTTTCCTAGTGGAAAACTAGTAGTTGAAGTTCATATATAAATCTTCATCTTAATATAAAATCTTAATAGCTAGCGCCCACACATAAAAGAAATAAATAAATAAAATAAATCATTGTAAATTCATCCTAATAATAATTATTTAAGCACTAACAAGTTTTTCTCTTGGTTTCTTTTTTATTCTTTTTAGTTTTTAATATATTTGGGATTAATATGGATTTAGAATTTGGTTAGAATTATTCACTAACAAAAAGCAATTTAATAGATTTTGTGTTCATATATATGCCATGTTGAGGCATACAACATTTAAAATGTACACTCCACAAAAGTAGACGTATTAGGAGGTGATAAAAGTATAATAGAATTTGAATTTGTATAAACAATTTCAAGATGTTAAACATCGTGTGTTTTATCAAAAGAAGAGAGAAATTTCAACGACTGTAAAATTTATTTCAAAACTTGATTAAGAGATAAGCTTTTATAGTCATAAAAGCAATTCCAAAACACCAATATCAACGGATCCAACTTTATTATGCGTTTGTAGAGGAGATGAGAAACATCCCCATTAGCACAAGCACTGTGGCATATAAGGACTTTTAAAACACCACAATTCATCCTCACACTAATGAGAGATATCATCTGAGGAAGAGATGAATTTTTGTAGGTGTAGAAGCAATTCCAAGGCACTAAGAGTGTTGTATTCAATTTTATTATGTACCCCCATGCACTGACAAAGTTACGTCATATAGAGGAATGGAAGGGGAGATCAAGCAAAGGAAATATCATTCTTGTAATTAAATAAATAATAGGTTAGTAAAGGTAACACTCTTTTTTGATCGTTCCCATTAACATAAGGTTTATGATATGTAAAAAATTACACCATAAGAGACCAACCTCAACCTTAATGTAAAATTGGAGATAAAATAATATAATTATAAAACAATAATAAAACACTAATATTGAAAAAAAAAAGTGAGGTAAATAACCATAATAATTAAGGTAACGAGTCATGCGAAAAATATAATATTAATATAATATATAGGTAAGTAATTATGAGTGAGTTTAACAATTAAGAATATGTAATTTCTCCTTAAAAGTTAGAGAAAAAGTTGAATATGAAAAGGGTCAGGTTATGTATATCTACATAAACTACGTAGTGGTATTATTATATTTAGAGTATTCCTTGTAATGCAATAAAAAGATATCATACTTTAATTAAACGTTTAATCATATGTTACCTCAAGCGGGATTCTAACTGATGTTTCACATGATCAAAAGGAAACATCTTTTAATGGGGGGAGGCGGTGAATGTGATGCCACACTCCCCCTCAATAGGTTTTATAATGATGCATATTATGGTGTTCACTTCCTCTTTGGCCCTTCACTCGCTCTTTGCTATATTTGAATTTATTCTCAACGTAGGCACACAATTAGGTGATCATTTCAATCCTTGATTATTATGGTCATGGTTCAAGGAAATAAGCATCAATTATATTACAAGAACTAGAATTATCTAAGAGTATAGTTGCTAGTATTTCAACCTCATAGATCATGTGATGATAATGAACTTAATACAACTTCCACGTTGACAATTATACATATGGCATACTCTAAAAAAGGGTTTAATCAAACATATGTCAAATCACAGTATACAAACTCTACTATTAAGCTTTGTAAGGAAGGTAAAATGCAAAGATGTTTTGATGCTTATGATGCAATGGTTGGAAATAGGCCATTTACAAATTTCAACTTATAGTGTCCTCATTAGTTCAATTTGCACAAATGATAAGCTACAAGCAACAAACAAGGTAATGAAAGAAATGCTAGTATTGCCTAGCGATATAACTTTAGTGAGGGACAAAACAAATTGTGGATAATGTCTAAGTGGAAAAATTCTCATTCATTTTTAGGAATACAAGCTTAAGTTGTATAAGGTTGAGATATTTTTCACTTGACTGAGATAGAGAACAACGGGAAGAGGGTACAACACTTCCACAAAGTCTTTGTGTGATGTCAGAGTCTTCTTTAATTATCATCACCTTATTGTCATTGGCATGTGGCATGCTTAGGGAAGTAAATAAATAAATAAATAAAGGTTTATATTCATTCATGACTTTAAAGCAGGATAAATTTTGGGCCCTTACATTATAGCTAAATCTCACAAAGACCAAGATCCCCCGAATCACTTGAACTCAAAAATGGGCATCAAAGAATTAGGTTGATCAAAATTCTCCAAAACCTTTGCCTTTCCACCACCACTACTATGCCACGATTCTTCTTTTTGCCATAAAAATTCCCATTAAATCCTCCAAACTAAGAACTACTCTTCTTGGAGTCTTAAGTTGGCTCAGCCCCAGGACCCCCAATATTGGTAGGCATGGGTCCATAGCCTTGAAACCCTAGAATAGAACCTTGCATATTAGGCACATCTTCAACCATGGGCAATTTTTTTTGTTGTGTACTCAAAAACCTATTTAGCATAACCCTGACACCCTCTATCAAAGCAAGCAAAACAACACCAAATATAGTAGACCTAGTGGAAACCCTAGGTTTGTGCCACATTTGGATAAACCCTTCGGTGGTGGATTTGGTGATTATAGATTTCTAGGGATCCAATTTTTTCTTACGTACACCATTGAGCAATTGAAAGTCGAGAAAATACCTCCCCATAATGCGAAGCTTTTGTTAATGTGAGGAATTTTCAACCTCATGCCCTTCATGCCACCAAGAATACATTCACCCTTAGGGGAATTGTAAATCCCATTCATCGAATGGAAGATTGACACTCCCACGTCGGCCATGCCATAACCAATTAGGGAAATATTTTCCCAAAGCATGTTTCATCTTCATGATGGATACAAGGTTTAAAAATGGATGACATTGAATGTGAGTCCCAAGAGAATTGAATAGAATAACTACCTTTTAACCTTGGCATTGAAGCTAACATAGTCTTATATTATGCAATGAAATCCATGACCTAGGGTTGTGTTTCTCAAAGAAAGTTCAAGAGAAAAACACAAATACCTTCACACCTGATATTACATCAGTTGAGGTAATTCTCACCCTTTTCGAGCCATTTTCCTGTCAAGATGACTAGAAAAAATAAGTTGTCAAATTGATTTCTATTAATAGTTATATAAATTTCAAGCTAGGAAAGAACTAAACACATTGTTATCATTTAAATAGACTAAGGTTTGAAACAATTATTTCATTTGAAAATAAGAAGAATCGAGACTACAATGAACAAGAGTAAGATGTTGAGGGAGGAAAAACCTGAGGAATAACACCAACCTCAATTGAAAATGATTGGAAATGATACCATCCACAATCATCTGAGTGGATACCTTGAGAAATTCATCCCTATATAACTTTTTTTCTCACCAAGAGAGAGCCCCACCATCATGGGTGACTTGCAACCTCAAGATGTTTGTTTTCCTACTTGTATATTTAATGTTATCTGAACCTGGTTCCAACAAATTGCACTTCTTCTTGTTATATGTCAACGAGTTTTTGGTCCCATGCCTTTGAAACATGTGAAATTGTTCATTGGAATGTTGATTGGTTATGTCTCTTGCTTCCCGCCACTGTGCATGATTTAATGCCTTTCTAATAATACCATGTACAAAGACCAAGGTCTTTCATTTGATGCAATTATTTAAGTTTAAACTTGTAAGTAATTATTCCATTTAATTATTTCATTTGTATTTTTTTTAGTATTCCAATGAACATGGAAAACCGTTGCAAGAATAACGACTCCGAGATAGTTTGTCATAATAGTGACGAATGCGGACAGATTAGACAAAAAATATTTGACCTTATTCTTTCGATGGTACGACCGAATTTAGCCATACGTCATAATATTTTGTCGAAATTTATTCCTATATCTACTAGTGTAAGAATAATACGGTCCTCCACTCCATCCAAGATAATCCTCCTAGCTTTCACGTCCTTGTGTTTTTGGGTGGCAAGAAGTGTTGCATTGGTAAGAGGAATCTGAGCTTTTGCCACGAACTCCTATATCTCATTCTCCTCTAACACCAATGAAATCCTCTCCTTCCATATGTTGTAATTGGACAACTCATCCAAGCAATCTTCAAACTTGATACTAGTCACTATACTATCCAATTGATTAAACCACTATTTATAGTTGTTCAAAATGATTGTTGTTTTCTCTAAGGCCTTGCCTTATGCTCTGACTACATATTGTCTTAAGCACAAAATATTGTTGCTTATGTCAAACTTTAGCTCTACTAGCTCTAGCTTCATGTCGGTTGGCTGCGACCTCAATTCCACCCCCAGCCCATACCAATAACACTACCTCTTATTCCCCTCATTATGCCATTTCTTTCTTGATTGTGGTGTCTCGGTCCAACCACTATCTTTTGATGTACTTAAATTGTGGCTATTATTGACTTCTCCTCAACATTGTTGAACATCCTTGCATGCTAAATTAGCTTGTATATGGGTTCCTACTCACACATGCGGCTAAGCGTTTGGCCTTGCGAAACCCTCGCCAGTGCTCACTCTGCAACAACAACTCCTTTTGTGGATGGTCTAGCCTACTTCTAAACACTTTGTGGCGACTCTATCTAGATATGTTTTCCAAGATCCTTCATAACTGATTCTTTTCCACCATCCTATCCTCACCTCATGTACTATAGGTGGTTGTAACAGATCATTTGGTTGCACTTATGGATATCTCTCGACGCTCGTGCTCTATTTGCGAATCCTTCTCTATTCTTATATTTTTTGCAACAACCAGTTTTCCATTCCTTAATACATTGAAATCCCTGTCAACTGGACTAAAATATACGTCAAAATATGCCATAGGGACTCTACTTTCACTAGCTCGAGTCAATTCTTATGCCTGCCCCATAGTTACACTATTGGCTGGTCTTAAACACCTGCGCCTCAATTCCTTGACTACATTGTTGTCATCAATATTCTATGCAAGATCAATTATCACGTCACTCTGTTCATCCCTTCAACTGATTAAATTGCATTTAATTCTATGTAGCCCCCTGCTACTCCCCTACTTGTGTATCATTTGACTATTGGCCACTTTCGAATACCCCTTGGCCCATGATTTTTCATTTCCAATGACTGCTAGAGTTGTCGGTCACTTCATGTTTTTTTATACTTTTGTGCCCTAAAAAAATTCAACCTCCTAATTTTTTTCTCTTAGTCATTTCATTGATGTACTTTGGCTCTATTTTTTTTATGTTCGTATGATCATGACCAAACTTGTCTTCAGTAATTCATACGGAACCTAACATGTGTGATTCCAAGGTTTATTCAAACTTATAGCTCTGATATCATGTTAATTTTTCCATAACCCAACTCCCATAATTTAATTCCCAACAAAAGATTATTGAATGAGCACACAACAAGGTTCTAAAAAAAAATTAGCAGAAGTAATTAACAATCTAAATCATATGAATCACAAATATATTTATGCCCAACAAATCAATTCATTATTAATAAAACTTGGAATCTACTTGGGCTCCCATATTGGGATAATGACAAAAATTGAGAAGACGTGGATAGGGAAAATTACGTTAGATCTCATCCAACATATCTTCCCTAGATTGAAGATCGATCTCCCCATAAATCTAGATCTACATCCTCTCTGCACTTCCTTTGACCCAACACGTGCTATCTAAGACACTGCTCTCAATATTTTGTTGTCATTATGTGTCTTCTCCCTCTCCCTAGCCTTGATTTTATAACGTTGCATTGATTTGAAATGCTAACCCTAACCCTAATCTCAAAGTGATTGATGGCCAAGATTAAATCTTGCCTCAGTTGAGATCAATGGCTAAGATAAAAACTCACACGCTAAAGTAAATTACTTTACTTTTCCTAAGTTTTATTAGCTCAATAATCCAACATATTTAGACTTAGGTTAAGTTACATTAGTAACTTGCTCAACCTAAAGGAATTGCTCTAAGGAGATGTGGGCTACTTTTGCGCGCCTAAACACAAGGTATGTGCAAAGGTACCTGCCCGAGATACAAACTTCAACAACCACTAGTATCTTTGTTTTTAAATTATAGTGCCAAAAATGTTGTTTTTTCCTCTCAATTCCACAGGGGGCCACAAGAGAGCTTAGTCATTTATCTAGCCCTGCAATACCCATTGTTTCTCTACACCAAAAGAACTTCTCAAAGCTCACAGATTTTGTCAATGCATCTGCAATATTCTTCAAAGCGTCCACCTTTACCAGGAACACCTTTTTGTCTTCTATCATATCCCTCACAAAGTGATACTAAACATCAATGTGCTTTGTCTTTGAATGATATGTAGGGTTATTTGCCAAAAATATTGCACTTTGGCTGTCACAGTCTATCCTTATAGCTCCCTGTACTAACCCCATATTTGAACACAATCTCTACAACCAAACTGCTTCCTTGCTTGCATGAGTGACTGCCATGTATTCTGCCTCTGTAGTTGACAGTGCCACTACAAATTGTTTCTTACTCATCCAACTGACTACACCTCCAAATAAGTTAAACACATACCCACTTGTAGATCTTCTCTTATCTAGATATCTAGCCCAGTCTGCATCAACAAAGCCACGAATATCCAACACTCTGTCCAATCCTGGTCTTCCTTGATAGCACAAACCATAATCATTAGTGCCATGCAAATACCTAAAAACATGCTTCACTGCTGTCCAGTGCTCCTTCCCTGGTTTTGAAATAAACCCGCTCAATACTCCCACTACATGTGCAATGTCTAGCCTAGTACAGACTGTTGCATACATCAGGCTACCGATTGCACTTGCATATGGAACATGGTACATGTCCTCTTCCTCTTCTTGTGTCTTGGGACACTGTTCAACAGATAACTTTACACCTACAGGAATAGGAACCTTCACCAGTTTACTATCCGACATATTAAATCTCTGCAATATTGTCTCGACATACTTCCTCTAGTTTAACCAGAGCTTCCTCTTTGTTTGATCTCTTTTAATTTCCATGCTCAAAATATAGTTTGCAGCACCAAGATCTTTCATGTCGAATTTGGAGGACAAATGGGTCTTCAAATCCTGGACAATTTTTTGTCATTTCCAACCAGCAACATATCATCCACATACAAGACTAGATAAATAACACGGTCACCAATTAATTTAAAATACACATAGTGATCTTCTTTGCTTCTGGTGAAGCCAAGTCCCCGTATAAATGTATCAAATTTTTTATACCACATCCTTGGTGATTGTTTTAACCCATACAAAGACTTCTTTAACTTGCATACCAGTTCTTTCTTACCCTTCACTGCAAAGCCTTCAGGTTGCTTCATGTAGATCTCCTCTTTGAGATCCCTGTGAAGAAATGCTGCCTTCACATCCATTTGTTCTACCTCAAAATCAAAAGCAGCAACAATAGATAAAAGTAATATAATAGAAGTTACCTTGGAAACAGGACAAAAAATATCACCAAATTCAATTCCCGACACCTGGGAATAACCTTTTACTGCCAACCGAGCTTTGTAGTTCTCCACCTTTCCTTCTACATTTGTCTTCTTCTTGAACACGCATTTGCTGCCAATGGGTTTCCTTCCAGCCAGCAACTCCACCAGATCCCAAGCCTCATTTTTGTGCAAAGATGCCATTTCATCAACCATGGCCTCTTTCCAGATTTTTCCAATTTTTGAATCTACTACTTCCTTTATAGTTTTGGGATTATCATCAATAATAGATAAAGCAAACTTTGAACAAAAAGAAGTTGGACTATACCTTTCTGGCTGCCTTTTTTTTCGAATTGATCTTCTCACACCCGTAGTTTGTGGCTCTTCATCTTCTGATTCGTTCTCTGTTGTAGAGTCTGATTCTTCCTCCTTTATCTCAAACTCTATCTTCTCAGGTTCCTTTGGTTGGACTTCATGTTTAATAACATCTTTCACCTCTCTGAACACCACATCTTGGTTTTACACAACCTTCCTTGTTATTGGGTTCCAAAGCTTATAACCCTTTAAACCATCCTTATGCCCAATAAAGATGCATTCTTAGATACATTCCAACTGGTTCGTTTCTCCTTGGAACAGTGTACATATGCTCACATCCAATACCTCAGATGTGAAAGAGAGGTTTCTTTACTAGTCCATACCTCTTGTGGAGTCTTATCCTCCAACGTTGATGAAGGTGATCTATTGACCAGGTAACATGCTATCTCCACCGCCTCTGCCCAGAATTCTTGTCCTAACCTGGCACCACTGAGCATGCTTCTTGTCCTTTCCATCAACGTCTTGTTCATTATTTTGGCAACTCCATTTTGTTGAGGTGTATATGGAGTAGTCTTTTTTTGTGCTATATCACACTTCTTACAGAATTCTTCAAATTCCTTACTGCAAAACTCTCCACCGTTGTCTGTCCTTAGCACCTTTATCTTCTTCTCTGTCTAGTTTTCCACTAGAGCCTTAAATTCTTTAAACCTGTCAAATACTTCAGATTTCTTCTTGTTGGGTAGCGCAAGCCCCGCGGAACGAGTATGGGGTGCGAAGCCCAGAAGTGTGGGTAATATTAGGGTACAAGACTCCATGGAAAGTGTGGAGCACGCACGATTTATAGTAGGTTGAGTCGAAGGGTAGTCCGCCCAAAAATAATATAAAGAAATAGTAATAGAGTCGGCCAGCGGAGGAATCACAGGCCAAGGGAAAGTATAAATAGAGTGGGGCTCTATGAGGGAAAGTAGTTCTTTTGAAAGATGGAATGTCATGGATCCTTAAAGACAATAGCTTGAAAGTGTCTGTAAGTTCGGGTTGAGGGAGTAGGGTAGAAGGTAGAGGCTCTGCAACTATGTGCGCAAAGGCCTGGAGAGTTCACAGCTATGTGCACGGACCCTTGTAGCTGAGTACATAGGTTGGATTTGGATGTATTGTTGAAGATTGATAATAAATATAAGTTTCTTCTGAACTCTATGTTGGCTGCGACTTTAGTCTTTTATGATAAATGAACTATTATGATTTCTGCATTTGCTATGGTTGAATACATGTGAACTGGGTTAATCTTGATGCGCGAAGTAACCAAAAGTAACAAATGTTTGCTTAAAGATTGTTTTAACTGGATCAAACCAGTAATAAATGATTCAATCTATAATAAGCACGATAAGGGTATTCCAATCTACGCAGATCTAGCGTAGTGCGAGGCTTCAGAACAACGCGTGAGCCCCAAACCACATCTAAGACATCCCTAGGGTGCGGAAACCTCGTTCCAGTACCCTCCCCTGCTACCTTGGGTGAGACCTTAATTCGCGCTTCGTGGGTTGTTGTCGAAAGGGCCAGTAGCTATTTGTTTGGCTAAATAATTCTTCCGAACCTGGGTCTAGCCCATATAAGCCAACAAATGGTTCCATTGCTGGGATCGGGATCTGCCTAAGGGGTGTCTGGTGTGAAAGGTGGGGATGCTAGAGAAAAAAGCGACGAAACATCAGGACGATAGTAATGGCGAGCGCCATCCAGTTACCAGTATTCAAAAGAGTAGGCAGTGAAGATCCGGAAAAGTTTTGGCTTGTATTAAATTCAATATGGAACGCGCAGCAGATCATGGATGATAATATTAGGAAATCCGTCTTAGTCAGCACACTGTAGGACCGAGCGCTAACATGGTATATGAAGTATTCAGGCATCAACCCAATGGTGGGGATAGCAGAAATCCACACGGAACTAAAAAAGGAGTTCAGCCGGCCAAAATCGGAATCACAGTCGGTCGTGGGATTCAAAGAGATCACAATGATGCCTGGTGAGACCTCATGGGATCTGGATCAAAGGTTAAAAAGAAATATTCACGAGGCCAACATGACCCTGACGGATGCACAACACCGTGCTTGGTTCATCGCATCACTAATGTCATATCTGAAATCGGCTTTGTCACAACAGAAGGTCTCAACCCAAGCAGAAGCGTTGGAGGCAGCAATGTAGCTGCACGAAACCCTGGGACAGGACCCAGGGTTGGGAGTTCAGTAAATCCAAGTGGAGGTCCAAAATTTGTGTTTGGAAATACAGAAGTTAAAACAAGACTAGGCGCCAGACATTCGGAAAGAAGTCTAGTGCATCAAGTGTAGGGGCTAGGGACATGATAAAGACCATTGTCCAGTCACGATGAATCTTGTGGTCATGGGGGGACCAACATCGTTGCGACCTGAGGCATAGGCAGGGCTGGCCGTGATCGCCCCGCTCTAGTGTGCAATCTGTCAAGTAGGGGGAAAACACAACAAGGATAAGTGCCACCTATTTTTGAAATATAATCAGACCCCCTAGCAGCTCTTTTGCAACTTTTGTAGATTGGTGGGTCACGAGGAAAGGGATTGTCGGATGTTGGTAGATCATGCATTTGCTTACCGAATGTAGACTGAGATGTGAGGTAAAAACCCAAGTGCAACGTTTGCGCGTGGTGGATTCCAAGGACGAGGTCGAGGATGGGGCGGAATGGGACCAGGAAGGGGTCAAGGACAACGAATTTGTTACAATTGTGGAGGACCAGGACATTACACGCAGGATTGCACAAATCCAACTCGAATATCATGTCCCTATTGCGAGAAATTTGACCATGAATTGCTAGATTGCCCTATGCTGCTAGCACAGATTCGTGAAAAAAGGACAACACCTCCTACGATGACACAAAATGTGTAGATGATAAGGGCTGAACCGCACGATGAAGAATCTAAAGTAAATATGGTACTAAGGGGCGATGCAACCTTAGAAGGGGATTAGTCTGAGCTATACAAAGGTCACTCGATGTTGACAACTTTTTTAGAAACCTGCATGAAGTTACTTCACGATAATAGCGCAGTGAAAGGACTACAGGAGGTAATTAACAAATATGTAGGGTGGGGAGAACCTCGCATAGTCCGACAAATGAGGAGCCATACGTCGCGAACCAGACAAGAAATGAGATTAACAACACGGATTGGTGACTATGAGATGGATTAGGTCATTCTGGACCTTAGCTCGGATGCAAACGTCTTGCCTAAGCAGACATGGGAGCGTATCAGCAAGCCCCCACTCCAATGGTGTCCAATCTAATTACGGATGGAAAATCAACAGAAGATCTTGCCCATGGGTAGGTTGCAAGGAATCATCGTAGACCTGGATGGTGCGAGCACTAGAATAGACTTTGAAGTTATTGAGATAGTGGACGAAAAAAGCCCGTACCCCATGTTGTTGGGAATAGACTGGGCCATCGACATGAATGGGATTATTAACCTCAAGCAGAGGAAGATGATATTTGAGAAAAGGTCGCGTCACGTAGTTGTTTTGCTAGATCCAACTGAGGGACCCCGCTACACGGAACCTGTGCGCGATGACAAGCATGACGAAGCATTGGATTGCATCTACCAAATTGCTGTACAAAGGCCAATAAAGGGTAAGGCAATGGAGGAACGCAAAATTTCACAGGGTTACACAGAACCATACACCGATGAGTCAGAGGAAGAAGACGAGCAATGGCGGAACAGAATGAACTACTTTAAACTGCAATATGCTGACAAAATCTATGTGCTGCGTTAAAGCTCAGGACTGTGAGCTGCCGGTGTATGATGGGATCACAATAGTAAATGGATTCCTGGAGAAGTTTGAGAGCATAGTACCAGAATACCAACGATTTGATGTGCTCAAATGGGCATTGCGCGTGACACCGATGCGATGGTGGGGTACCCATGAAGGAACCTTTGTAGATTGGTGAAGCTGTAAGCGCATGATGCAGATATGATTTGGGAAGCCAGTGCTCCAACTAACAAAGAAATATGATGGAAAAGATAATCGACACATACACCTGAGAAAATGGACCAAAGCCTATGGCGAGGAACCACAACCAGAATGGGTGCACCTATTTTATCATACCTTGGATGTCATCCCAAGGAATTGGTATACTGAAACAGAGTGCCGACATGGCACAGGGGAGTGGGATATCTTGTGCGAAGGGTTTCTTCCAGCATTTGTTTTTGAGGATCAATGGATGGATATAGTGGATGACACATTAAAGCTAGTAAAGATCACAATTTTCACGATGCCGCTAGAACCAGAAGAACTCGTGCAACCAAACTGGTTGCGACAGCTAAGCCGGGCCCTCGAATGTTAGAATGTAAAAGCAGAAGGTGACGAAGATGATTCGAGTGAAATCAATATACCAGAATCTGAAGGAAGTTGAGAAGTGTGTGGCCCTGAAATAGAAGATTCAAACATCACAGCGCCATTAAAAACGAAGCAAGTGAATATCGGAACAGAGGAAGAACCGAAGTATGCTATGATTGGAGATTACTGGGACGATGCTATAGTGGAGAAGGTCGTCGAGCTTCTCCGGGAGTATCGAGACCTCTTCCCTACCAAGATTACGGAGCTGAAAGGGATTCGAGGTGAACTAGGAATCAACGACCTTACTAATTGAATCCAAAATATAAAGCAAAAGTACGAGAAGAACTAGACAAGATGATGGCAGCCAGGATCATTGAACCATCGAGGAGTCTGATTGGGTAAGTCCAATGGTGGTACAGGAGAAGAAACAGAAGGGTGAGATCCACATCTGCATGGATCTATGGAAACTCAATGATGCTTGTGTTAACAATGCATTTCCCACACCTTTTACCGATGAAGTATTAGAAAATGTGGGCGGGCAGGAAGCATATTCCTTTACGGATGGGTTCTCTGGATACCATCAGATCAAGATCGTGTTGGAGGATCAAAGCAAGACAACGTTTGCTACAGAATGGGGTTGCTTTTAGTATACGGTGATGCCATTTTGGCTGAAGAACGCGCTGGCAATATTTTCCCGCATTGTGTTAGCTGCATTCAAGGAATTTATACATAAATTCTTGGAAGTCTATCTTGACGATTGGACCGTTTTTGGCCTAGTTAAGAAACATACTGAGAGCTTACGATTAATGCTGGATACCTACCATCAACACCATATTGCGCCCAATCTAAAGAAGTATATGTTCCTTGTTCCTTTTGGGAACTTGCTGGGTCATGTAGTTTGTAGGCAAGGCATGATGGTGGATCCGACAAAGATCGCTGTCATATTAGGTTTGCAAGCACCACGCAGTGTCAAACAGCTCCGGGCTACACTGGGACACACAGGGTACTATCAGAAGTTCATAAAATATTACGCCCAGATCACGACTCCAATGGAACATTTGTTAAAAGAGGATGACACATATTGCTGGAATGAGGAATGTAACAAAATCCTGGAATTGTTGAAGGAAAAAATGGCATCTGCGCCTATCTTGACCTTTTCAAAATGGGACGTGGAGTTCCATGTGCATTTTGATGTGTTTTGTATCATGTTAGGAGCAGTAGTTACTCAGGAAGGAGCGGAGGGAGATGACCACCCAATTGCGATTTCAAGTCAAAGGTTGTCGAAAGCTGAGAAGAATTACTCTACCACTGAGCGAGAGGGATTGGCGATGGTGTATGCACTTCAGAAGTATCGTCACTATTTGCTTGGAGGACATTTTAAGATGTATACTAATCACTCTGCGCTAAAATACCTAGTGAATAAGCCTGTGTTGGGGGGGCACATCTGTTGATGGTTGCTGTTGTTTCAGGAATATGATTTTGAGGTTGCTGTAAAGACGAGACGTCTAAATGCGAGTCCAGACCAGTTATCCTGGATTGAGACGGGTGAGGAACCTGTTATCTCAAAATTAGACCCTGGAAGGCTGCAGACCAGGAAGACTTCAAGTAACTGTTTCAAACCTGCTTTACGCTGAGGCTTAGCCTCCTCAACCTGAGAGGGCTCTCTCTAGATGGGTTAATGATTTTGACTAAAGATAAGATGGCTAACTCTATTAGAACAACTCTGAGAACTATAAATGGTGGAAACACTTTTAATTACTATCCATTGGGCTTATGGAGTCAACATACCTCAATAAAACAATGAGCTCAACCTTACATGGAAATCAGGGCATTCAACATTTAAACATTCATAACATAAACTCATATGGGACCACACAGTTTATAAATGTATACAGGAAGTCAGAGCACATTCAGTGAATTCTCAGTGATTATACATCCATACCACTGTAAGAATTAAGGAAAGGACAACATCACATATTCTGAACATAAAAAATCCTTCATGAATCCTGAGAAGTAAAGTCAAATATGCATTACTGAAAATGAGTCTTACATAAGCCAAATACAAGCTTTCTCATAAAATTTCCAACCCTTTGTACATTACATCTTCTTCTATATATAGAGCTCTTTACATAACTTATATTCCTCCTCAAGCATGAGGGGAATTTGAATTCATCCTACTATGACACCTAATGATACTTAAAACTAACTATTAAATGCAAATGACACCTAACTAGGAGTCCTAGAGACCTAATACAACTAGGAGTGTAACTCCTTATTATGATTACAACAACCTTATCTAAACATTTAAAGCATTATTTGACACCTAACACTCCATGAATTTGAATTTGATGAAGCCTCCCACGTGGTCATCTGACTGCTGAAGACAAACCCTAGAAATTAGGGAACATGTTTCCATGTTTTTAGGTTTAGGATCCCTGAAAATGGCACGTGGGACAGAGCCTTTATCTCCTCAACCATGACACATGTTTCGAAACTGAAGGAGGTTTTTGTATTCCAGGATGTCTAGAACAAAAACCTCTCTTTGTTTTTTAAAATACTTCTCCAGCAGTCCAGAATCGATCCTTGATGTTCCTAGAAACTAGGAGACTGTCCCTTGCTCTGTTCTGGCTGAAAAATGGGTCTTGGGACAGAGCTCATAACTTCTCACAAAAAACGTATTTAGAAACACTAAAAGAGGCTTTTTTGAACCAATCCATGCTTAAAAAAAACCTCTCTTGGTTTATTGAAACACCATCCCTACCTTCCAGAATGTGCCTTTGAAAAACAGGTGTAAAACAGAGAAATATGCCTGTGAAAAACTTGCACCTACAGCAGTTTCGTAGCGCAAGTTTAATCACCCATTTCTCCCAGATCATAATTAATTTGAAGAAACTGAAAGAGGTTTCTGTAGTTAAGTATGTTAGGAATAAAAACCTCTTTCAATTTTCAAAAATATTCTTTAAGTTGCTCTAGAGACCTCCTGAAAGTTTACTACTTAAAACAGTTTTTCTCCTGAAAAAGGCTGCTTCAGTTACCCCGGTTGTTCTTCATGCAATTGCATTGGATTATCTTGTTTTACATACACTGTAGAATTGAACCAAAACCTCTTTGAAGCTGCCTTAAGAATCATGAACAAAAATAGCTATGAATAATGATCATCTTCATAAACTTCCTTTCAAAAATGTTTGCCTTTGTCTTTCAACATTGGTCCATGAAAGCATAATGTGCAGCTACAGCAGTTTCGTAGCGCGCTACGAAACTGCTGTGTGATTTTAAAAACACAACTTCAAGTCAAAAATTCAACTCTCTTGATCTTACCTTTGCTTGGAATGGCCTTTCCATCTACCATGAAGTTGTTCAAAACTTACATGCCTTGCTTGAGCCTTCAAAGAACTCTGATGTATGCTGACCCTGAGTTTACCAAGTGCTTCTTATGCATGAAAGGAACCTGAGAATAACCAAGACCAATTCTCCCTTACCTTACCCTTTTCCTTTGAAATCTTTTCAGTGATAACAGAACGCACGAATCTGGAAGAAGGACTCCCAGACACCCAGTTGTATGCAGTGCGCATTGCGGATGGCCACTTTGAAGATATAATCTATTTTTTGATTACTGGCACTGCGCCGGAAGGGTATTCTATGCAAAAAAAAAAAAGGAATTGGTGACACAAACAACATATTTCACTGTGATTGCCGACCATCTCTAAAATATGGGCCATGATGAGATATTACACCGATATGTACCAGAGTTTGAGCAAGAACAGATCCTTGTTGAAGCACATGGAGGGGTTCCTGGCGGACATTATGCGGGCCGCGCCACGGCCCAGAAGGTTCTTCACGCTGGATTATGGTGGCCCACCCTCCATCAAGATTCAAAAGCATTCTGTCAGGCTTGCGATGTATGCCAACGAATGGGTAAGCTATCGCGAAGGGATGAAATTCCACTTTAGCCATAGGTAATGCTATAGCCATTTGAGAAATGGGCGATCGACTTCGTCAGGCCAATTGAACCGTGAGGGAAGATGGGCGCGCGCTATATTATCACTGCGACTGAATACTTGACCCGACAGGGAAAAGCACAACCAGTTAAGGATTGCACAACCACGAAAATGACAAAGTTCTTGTTCGAGAATGTGTTAACCAGGTTTGGGTGCCCTAAGATTCTCATGAGTGATCAATGAAAATATTTTTTGAACGAAACCATCAGCGCGCTCACTGAGGAATTCTAGATATATCACCAATAGAGCACGCCATACCATTCGCAAGCAAATGGGACCGTTGAGGCATTCAATTTTTTTTTGGAAACTGTGCTGACTAAGATCTGCAATGCACGACAAAATGATTGGGACTTGTGCATCCCTGCTATGCTATGGGCATACCTAACCACGTGCAAAAAGTTGATAGGATAGACACCGTTTCAACTAGTCTATGGTAAGGAGGCCATGATGCCTATGGAATATATCGTGCCTAGTTTGCAGATTACAACATCTACAGGAATGGAAGATCGTGGGGCCTTGGAGGAAAGGCTCAAACAACTCGACGAACTGGATGAAGAACGATTTCTGGTGGGATTTCATCAGCAGGTACAAAAACAACATGAGAAAGCATGGCATGATTGCCATATCAAGGTGCACACATTCAAGAAGGATGATCTCGTATTGGTATATGAAAATAAGTTCGAGAAATTCCCAGGTAAGCTCCACATGCATTGGTTGGGACCTTATGTCATCAAAGAAGTAACTGATGGGGGCACAGTTCAGCTGGCTAAGCTCAACGGAAACCCCTTCCCGGGAAGAGTCAATGGCAGTCACCTGAAGCTCTATACGGGCAAGCTGACCACCTGACTAAATATTCCAAGGAGAGTCTCACCGCTCCTCCTAGTTGAAGGAGAGCGAGGGATGATAAAGCAGTCTAGGGGACAGAGGCACGGGTATCAGGGTGCGCGTACATTTGGCTAACAATAAGGGGTGTGGTTCCGTGGACAAAGCCACGCGGGTGCTCTGTTCCAAGGAATGATGACCGTTAATACCATTGTTCATGACAAGAAGGCTGTATTATGGCAAAAGGGAGCAGGCGACGAGAAATTAAGAGAAACAATATGACCCAGATATGAAATGATTGGCCATAGATTTCACATGGGAAGGTTACACGAGCTGAAACAAGCGGCTATCTGGGTATTTGAAGTTTGCATGGCCTACAAATCACCATGGGGAATCCGCTGGGAAGCTTATGCTTCGGAAATACAGATGGAGTTGTTCATCATCTCTGCACCAGGCATGTGCCCGAAGGTAGTAATTTGGTCGAGGGAGGCGCAGGACTCTCTAAGGAGTCCAGTATTGATAGCTGTAGGTATCCCGCAGGTTGTAGCATCACTAGCAGGGGATGTACCGGAAAAAAGGGAATGCGAAGTAGAATTGGTCCAAATTTCGTCACCTCGCCTAGGGGCAGAATGGTGCACTACAATAGAACAACAGAAGGATGGACAGACGGTGAACATGGTTGGAGATGAAGCCAATAAGTCGCCTCTGATGGTTCCCGATGATTAGGATCATGTGGACAACACCCAGGATCTTGCAAAATTGCAACGCATGTTGCAGCGGGTGGTGCGAAGAGAAGATACGATGGTCACAAAGGGCTATGGTGGTACCATAAGCTCTCGTATGCGGCTCCCCCACTCGTGCTAAAATCCTCGAAGGTGGTGTTCTGTGTTAATCGAGTAGAGTAGAATGAGTATCATCAGTTGCGAGATGTGATAGAAACACTGAAGTAGGAGATGGATAAAGTATTGCAGGAGACAAACCAGGAGTAGCCGGATGACGAACGCCACTCAATGGGAGGCGAACCGCGATGCTAAGGCAGAGCATCTAGCCACACCAACAAGTAACTCGGGACGAGTCATGATGATTGTGTTGGGGGACTGTTAGGTAGCGCAAGCCCCGCGGAACGAGTATGGGGTGCGAAGCCTGGAAGTGTGGGTAATAATAGGGTAAAAGACTTTGTGGAAAGTGCAAAGCGCGAACTATAGTAGGTTCAGTCGAAGGGTAGTCCGCCCAAAAATAATGTAAAGAAATAGTAATAGAGTCAGCCCGCAGAGGGATCGTGGGCCAAGAGAAAGTATATATAGATTGGGGCTCTATGAGGGAAAGTAGTTCTTTTGAAAGATGGAATGTAATGGGTCCTTAAAGGCAATAACTTGAAAGCATTTGTAAGTCCGAGTCAAGGGAGTAGGGTAGAAGGTAGAGGCTTTGCAATTGTGTGCGCATAGGCCTGGAGAGTCTGCAACTGTGTGTGCGGACCCTTGCAGCTAAGTGTGCAAGGTGGATCTAGATGTATTGTTGAAGATTGATAATAAAGATAAGTTTCTTCTAAATTCTGTGTTGGTTGCGACTTTACTCTTTTATGATAAATGAACTATTATGATTTCTACATTTGCTACGGTTTAATACATGTGAATTGGGTTAATCTTGATGGAAAACTAACTAAAAGTAATAAATGTTTGCTTAAAGACCGTTTTAACTAGATCAAGCTAGTAATAAATGATTCAATATGTAATAAGCGCGATAAGTGTATTCCAATCTACACAGATCTAGCGTAGCGCGAGGTTGCAGAATATCGCGCGAGCCCCAAACCACATCTAAGGCATCGCCAGGGTGCAGAAACCTTGTTCTAGCACCTTCCCCTGCTACCTCGGTTGAGACCTCAGTTTGTGCTTTGCGGGCTGTTGCTGAAAGGGCCGGTAGCTACGGGATTTGTTTGGATAAATAATTCTTCTGAACCTGGGTCAAGCCCATATAAGCCAACACTTCTTAAGGAAATATATCCATGTATTCCTTGAGAAGTCATCTATAAATAATACACAGTACATAGACTTACCCAGTGATGGAACCTTCACAGGTCCAAACACATCACTGTGCACAAGCTCTAATATCTGTTTCTCCCTCTTACCACCAGAGGGGAAACTCACCATATTCTGCTTCCCATATACACAATTTTCACAGAAATCAAAATCTAGAGAGCTACTACTCATACCTTTACCATGAAGTATTCAAAGGCCCTTCTCTTCAATATGTCCAAGCCTTTGATGCCACAGCATGGTCTTCTCTCTAGAGACCACTAGATTTTCTGCTCCACTTTTAGGAACCATAGAACTGTTGCACCCATCAACAATAGTGCTACCTTGTAGCTTGTACAGAGTTCCAATCCAAAATCCCCGCATTAATACCAGTGCTCTCTGAACCATCTTGCAGGTATCCTTCTCAAACACTATTTTTACACCTGCATCATCCAGCTTGCTTATAGAAATCAGATTTCCAGCCAATGCAGGAATATGTAGAACACCCGGAAGTGTTCTAACCCTTCCACCTTGTAACTTCAACTTTAGTTTTCCGTTACCAACGATTATCGCCTTCCTGTCATACCCTAAGAAGACATCACCACCATCGTATTCTCATACTCGCAGAACCACTCTCTATGGGGAGTGAAGTGAAAGGATGCACCTGAGTCAATCAACCATGCCTCATGATCTACATGTGTACTTGAAGAAGCCAAGTACACCTCCCCACCTTCATCTGAGCTGGTTTTTGCCTCTGCAGAAGGAACATCATCAGATCCCTTTCCTTTGTCAAGAGCTTTAGATTTACAGTCCCTTTTGTAGTGCCCTTCCTTTACGCATTTCCAGCACACCACCTTTATAGGTTTTCCTGGAGATTTAGATCTCCCTCTAGATTTAGATCTCCCACTCGATGACTTATTTTTGTTTCTATTCTGGGACCATCCTCGTACAGAAAAGGCATCACCATTCCGGCTCTCCATATTTTTTCGTCTCATCTCCTCCATCAGTAAGGATGAGACTATTTCATCAAATTGCAAGGCAGTTGCATTGCTACCTATTGCAATAACCAGACTATCCCACGAATCTAGTAGAGAACACAACAAACTAATGAACTTATCTTCATCTGAAATTTTGATATCAACAGACGATAACTGACTTACCATAGTATTAAACGCATTCAGATGCTCTGTCACTGAGTCTCCACCTTTCATCCTCAGGTTATACAACTTTTTTCGTAGCAACAGTGTATTCACCAGAGACTTATATTGGTACAAAGTCCCTAACTTTTCCCACAAAGCCTTCGCCGTACCTTCCCCTGATACATTCAACAATACTGAATTTGAGACACATAATCATATTGTGCTCTTTTCCTTCTGATTCAACTTCTTCCATTCTTCATCAGACACTCTCGTTCGTTTAGTACCCGGATCTACTGCGATCCACTGATCTTTATCCACCAACAGATCCTCCATATTGAGTTTCCACAACTCAAAACTTTGACCATTAAATTTCTCGATCTCTATCTTTCCACTGCTCGCCATCTTCTTTCACCACCAAAATCGATCCCACAGATCTCCCACTGAATGGGGTCCACCATAGGCCTGAGCAAAACCCCTCAGCAACAAAGGCATCCCCTTGAAGCCAAAACATCTCTGATACCAAATGTAGGTTTTAACCCTGTATAGAAATTACCTGCATACGAATTCTAAAACACAGAAAATAAACAATGCGAGAGGATAACACATAAAACACATATACATAGAGATTTTTCTCTAGATCATAAAACTGAGACTACTAGCTTGATTTTTCATTATATTCCTTTCAATGTTATAATACATATTTATACATGCCGAAGCATTTAATACCATGGACTAAAAACCATCGCGTCCAAAACCATGGACAGAAAACCATCACGTCCAAAACCATGTGAAAATTATGCACAAAACCATAGGTAGGTCTGCCCAACCTAACATAGGGTCCAAAAACAAAATTTTATGGGGCGCTACCTCAGACCCCATAGAGTGGGGTTACATGCACCCCTCAAACCCCTTGTGACCCCCCCCTGCTACGCAATCGACACAATGAAGGGGGGGCTCCACCCCCCTTCTAACCCCTCGGTTAACTACGTGGGCTAGTCGTGGAAAGAATATAACACAACCCAACAATCAATGGCTAAGATTAAAAATCACAAACTAAAGTAAATTACTTTACTTTTCCTAATTTTTATTAGCTCAATAATCCAACACATTAATATGTGATTTTTCCTAAGTTAGACTTAGGTTAATTTACATTAGCAACTTGCTCAACCTAGAGCAACTGCTCTAAGGAGATGTGGGCTACTTTTGCATTCCTAGAGACAAGGCATGTGCAAAGGTACCTGCCCGAGATACAAACTTCAAAAACCACTAGTATCTTTGTTTTTCAATTATAGTGCCAAAAAGGTTATTGTTTCCTCTCAATTCAACATTGAATAATATATATATATATATATATATATTATATATATATATATATATATATATATATATATATATATATATATATATATATATATATATAGATAGATAGATAGATAGTTATAGTTTTCTACATATGCATTGTTTCTTTTGATATAGATTTAGGTTTAGTGGTTTATCTTAAACAAAATGGACAAAGCAACTTTGATTCTGCTACTAGTTTTGGTTTTCCTAGTGGCAAACTAGTAGTTGAAGTTTATATATAAATCTTCAACTTAATGTAAAATATTACTAGCTAGAACACATACACATAGAAAGAAAGAAATAAAATAAATCATTGTAAATTCATCTTAATCATAATTCTTTAAGTACTAACAAGATTTTCTCTTGGTTCCTTTTTTTTTATTATTTTTAGCTTTTAATAGATTTGTGATTAAGATGGATTTACAATTTGCTTAGAATCAATGTTATTCGCTAACAAATAACAATTTAATAGATGCGAAAACTCCAATGATGAGCCACAGTGGATGGCTCGAAACGTCGATTCAAACAATTATGGTTGCGAGAACTCCGAAAGAAAACTATACACAAAGTACTAATCGCAGAAGCCTCAAAACAATAATTTAATAGATTTTGTGTTCATATATACAACATGTTGAGGCATACCAAATTTAAAATGTACACTCCATAATAATAGACTTCTGAGGAGGTGATAAAAGGATAATATATTTGAAGTTTTAGAAACAATTTCAAGATGTTAAACATAGTGTGTTTTATCAAAAGAAGAGAGAAATTTTAATGGCTGTAAAAGTTATTTCAAGGCTTGATTAAGAGATGAGTTTTTGTAGTCATACAAGCAATTACAGAACACCAATATCATTGGATCCAAATTTATTATGCATTTGTAGAGGAGATGAGGACCATCCCCATTAGCACAATCATTGTGGCATATAAGGACTTTTAAAACACCACAATGCATCCTCACACTAATGAGAGATATCATCTGAGAAAGAGATGAAAATTTGTAGTTGTAGAAGCAATTCCAAGGCACTAAGAGTGTTGTATTAAATTTTATTATGTACACCCATGCACTAACAAAGTTATGTCACATAAAGGAATGGAGGGGCAGATCAAGAAAAGGAAATATAATTCTTGCAATCAAATAAACAATATGTTAGTAAAGGTAACACTCTTTTGTGATTGTTCCCATTAACATAAGGTTCATGATATGTAAAAATTTACTCCATAAGAAACCAACCTCAACCATAATGCAAAATGGAAGATAAAATAATATGATTATAAAAAAATCATAGAACACCAATACTCAAAAAAATGTGAGGTAAATGACCATAATAATTAACGTAACGAGTCATGTTAAAAGTATAATATTAATATAATATCTAGATAAGTAATTATGAGTGAGTTTAATGATTAAGAATATGTATTTTATCCTTAAAAGTTAGAGCAAAAGTTGATTTTGAAAAGGGTGAGGTTATGCATATCTACATCAACTAAGTAATGAAATTATTATATTGAGAGAATTCCTTGTCATGTAATAAATAGATCTCATATTTTAATTCAACATTTAATTATATGTTTCCCCAAGGGGCCCCGACCTTCCCTCCAGGAATTACGCAAATTTACTGGTCAACCTGTTGGGCTCAGAAATTTTGCAATACAGTCAAACAATCTTCCTTGGGAGAATTACGCAATTTGGCCCAGCACTAGAGCTCAAACCAGAAATTGTGCAATTCTGGGCAGCTAACACCTACTCCTCCTAGAAATTGTGTAATCCCTCTAGGAAAACCAACCTAGCTCCTCCTAGAAATTGCGCAATTCTAGGCAGCAGTCACCTACTCCTCCTAGAATTTGTGCAATCCCTCTAGGACACCATCCCATTTCCTCTCAGAAATTGTGCAAATCCCTCTCTTAGTTAAGCAGGCTGTTGCATATGCTTTCACGTTGAATGGTTCCCTCCGGGACCCAGCAAAACTGATTTGCATGCATGGGTTGCTCTTCCCTAAATAGTGAAAGGAAGCATGCAAAAGGCATCCCTAGATCTAGGCATCTATCCTTAGTAGCTGGGGGTTACATGCAAAGCTCATTTTAGAAACCTCTTGCCAAGTGTCATTTTTTTCCTCGATTTGTGGCATGTGTGTCATGACCTCGATCTTATCAAAACTCATGAACTGAACACTGCAGAGATCATTCCTCACATTGATCTTACAACTTTGACATCCCACATCACATCCAAGAGTCTTCGACACTTTCAGCTTAGCTATTTCAGGGTAAGTCTACTTTTCATGTCTTGCGTTGCGTTTCTATCGCTTTTTGTGTTTCGCTTTGTGTGAGTGTTGTCTTCTTGATTTCAATGAGCGTTTGTTATCATTTCAATGTATGTTAGCTTGTAGAAGCACCGTTTCAGCTTTCGTTCGCATCCCAATGTTGTTGCATGCATGACATTGGTTTTGCACAGACGGTCACCGTTGCGACGACTCACTTCACACACATGCATGCTTTCTCATTTCTGAATCCTCCACTTACTGTTTTTAGGCATGATCATTCACTCTTGTTTACACTCAGTTTCACCATGCATTCAGAATTCCCATGCTTTCAGCCGCCAGTCAGAAGGTCTGGGCTGCCTTGGCCCGAACCTTGCCTTGCCCGGTTGGCATTGCGCATTTATGGAAGTGAAGGGTCTTCCTTCCATCCAGAAATTGCGCAAGTCTGGCCCTGCATTGACCTCCAAGCTTGCATTATGCAATCCTGGGAGGCAGTGCCTTGTTGGCCCCAAAAACTATGCAATGTAGTTTGCTAGTTTGCATGTCACTGTTGACTGAAATTGCGCATTGCACAGTTTTAGTCCTTAAGGGGCTAGGTTGGACTGTGCATTGCACAGTTCTAGAAATCAATCAGCCTACTGACAACCGAGACTGTGCCTTGCATAGTTTTGGTAGTTAGTCTCCCAGACTCTTGGTGAAAATTTCATAATCTTCACAGACAATCACATAGGTATGTTGCATGTCAGTCCTCTAGTTCGTTTTGGTTTTTGACTGACAAATTTCTTGTCATGAGTGTTGCTATGTCTCCAAGTATCACAGGTGTTTTTTTGCCTCTCAGCAGCACGGGTATAATGGCTTCCAAGAGAGCAGAGTCAAAGACACCGTTTAGAGTGCATCTGGGGATGTAGTCGATCAAGTGTCTATGAACTTGCCTATCTATGAAGACATCAAGTTGTTCATGGAAAAGGATATCAAGATGAAATGGTAGTGGTGTCACAGTGAAAAGCACCATCAATAGCAACAAAAGGTAACACACCTGCATGTGACAAATGCAAGAGGAGGGTCGTTGACAGAGTAGAGGCAAAACAAATTTGCAAGCTCAAGCAGATCCACTGGTGATGAAAGCAGCTTTGGAGATTGAGCTTATGAGGCGACGGTGCGACAAAAGGATCATGCGAAGGCAGAGAGAAAAATAGAGAAGGAGTTGCAAGTGCTGAAGCAACAACTCAAGGAAGAACATGAGCTGCACACACGAGAGAAGGAGTTACAACAGGAACATGCATATCATGAGGTACAACATCCATAGATTGATGAAACTGCACCCATACAGGCTATAGATCCATTCAACAATTGACATGGAGCAGATAGGGTGAGCAGTGCTATCGATCACATGCAAGGGTATTCAGGACAATGGATGTCATTGTGTGCATGCATGCAATCCCACCCATTTGGAACACTTACTGAGGCAAAGACAAGAAGCAAGTTCGACTGGAGTTGAACATGTATTTTGATAAGTTGATGTGCATGGTCACCAACATACACTCGAAGATCAACACAGACACTATGCATCAGTATGTTGTTGGTCTAGCTGCATTCAAGACAATGATGCGGACGAAGAAGCCATAGCAGTGTACCCGCATGCAATGGAGGCAAGAGTTCGCTTTCAATAGGATGTCACCATTGAACGTACAAACACCATCACGAACGACCAAGCTCAGCATCAGTTCGCCACTGTCAATCATCACAAGGATGTCAAAGAGTTTGTCTCACCACAACTATCCGAGTCTTAATGATGTCTTGCATGACTTTCTCAAGCCTATTTTGTCTCACATGGGTACATGTGCAGAGTGTATGTAACATCTTGTAAAGTGAAATTCCAAGTTTCGATAGTTGAATGTAACAGTCATATGGTAGGTGAAGGGTCACAAAGGGGAATGTTAAGGGTCACCCCACCCTTTGTTATAAATAGAACCTCATAACTCAATGTAGAGGATTTTGGTCAACCAAGCTTGCAATAGGAGTATCTTAGATAAATCTTGGAGAGTATTGTAACGAGCCTTGGCTTCTCCACAATGTAGAGCTAGTACATCTCTTTGGAGGAGCAGGCGAGTGACTGTAACGTTATGCTGTCGAGACTAGTGGTCGGTCATGGTTGTACTTTATGATTGGACCTTTCACTTCTTAATATAACAGAGCCAACACGTTTCATGCATATGTCATATTGTATTTCAACTATCTTGTTTACTCTAAATGATATATGTATTTGTTTGCTTACGCATGTGTGTATAAACTCTTTCTGTATGTGTATGTATGAATCTTACTGAAATGTGTTGTTGGTTTAACCATCACTTTGGATTGTCAGCTTACTTGCCTTCCAGTTTGTGATGCATCCTTGCTCGTGTGTTCCATTCTTAACCACATGCTTTCACAGGTTTCCAAGGGGCACACTCACATCACTCTTTGTGTGATAGAAGCATTCATACACCTTCCTTGGCTTGCTGTGCATGTCACACCCTTGCTATCAACAAGAACATCTTACTTTCCTTTGCGCACAACCGCGGTCAAGGCAATATCATACGAGCCACTGCTCAGACTCCTACACCAA
Organism: Pinus taeda; assembly: GCA_000404065.3. NCBI lineage: Eukaryota > Viridiplantae > Streptophyta > Pinopsida > Pinales > Pinaceae > Pinus > Pinus taeda. The sequence continues at coordinate 88,951 of APFE031141994.1, read as the reverse complement.
ATGGTCTGAGGTCTAGTTGGCACTTCTTACTGGAGAGATCCCCTGACATGTTGGCGGGTTTAGGAGCATCAACATTTTGGTGCTAGAAGGAGGGCCAAATGACAAGCTGAGTCCTCACAATCTGTTTTGAATCTTTGCATATCTATCATGATTAACTACAGAGTTTCTCTTCAAGAATGTATGTCTTATGGAAACAACTTCGAAATCTTGAACGAGCTCTGGGATAACTTGTTACATAAAACATACGATGGTGGAGGCTGTTTAGCCTTGGTTAGGCACGTAGTCAGCATTGTAGGCTCATGTGAAAAACATGGAATCTTTGAAGAATACATGACCTGTGCACTATTCATCTACACGCTTCGAGGGCACCAAATGCATTGGTGTGCCACGCTGCCGAGAAAATCTATTAATTCTCATTTTGATCTGGTCGCAGAGATAGACTATGCTTTCCATCACTTTAACAGTAAAGCATTCGACAAAGAGATTATGGAATTACGAAAAGCACCCGATGAATCGGTTGAACAATTTCACACATGCTTTTGTAATCTTGCATACTGATTTTCGGAAGATGAAATTGATTGGGAATTTATCAATGGAAGATTTGATTATCTTCTTTACATATCTGAAAATTTGCAATTCTTGAAATCACTCGAACCCTGCTCAACACAATTCGGTGATGGAGCTACACAATCACAGGTAGGCACAGTTGTTGTCACAAGTGACTGTTCACCTTCACCTCATCAAACAACCCCACCACTGCAGAGTGATGTGGGAGATCATGCACACAAATTTTTTAAACTATCACATCCTCCCACCCCACCTGCTCTTGATATCTGTGCAGATTTGGCTTGCAAGCCTGTTGGTTGTCACGTGGATTCATTCCCTCAACCTCTGTCCCTATGTTCTATTGATCCTCTAGATTGTACTGTCTCGTGTTCTTCCATTCCAGACTCCTCACCTACTGTGAACGAGGATCAAGTTGTCAACGGAGTTGGTGCTATGTAGCCAACCTGCGCCATTATTCATGATGAGAGTGTGCGGGAATCTAAAGAAGAACCCGTAGTGAAGAATGACTCCCTTCCATCCATGCCTCACACTCTCTATCCTGACATTCCTTGTGATTCTACCACTATTGATTTCCCCTATGAAAACTCATTTCTGGATGTTTCTATTCTGATTGTTCCTAGGACACATCGGATGTCAGTTTGTCATTACATTGCAGAGAGGACACATCTTCCTCTGAAAATCCGTCCAATTTGTCATCTGTCATTTCTGAAAACATAGAGGGTGAACATCCTTGCTTCTCATCTACCCCTCTGCACGATTCATCAAATCATGAGGATGTCAACAAACATCCTGAATTTTCTGATCTTGGTTGTTTTGATCTCTCTATTTCTTCATCCGATCATGATGTTGATTCAATTGTTGTTAATCTGTCTAAGACACTGGTCTACAATGATCTATCTATTGACGAAGTCAAAACCTCGCTAACTATCGAGCCACTTCAGCCCGAGTTGATGGTTATGTCAAGTCCTCATTGTCCGAAGGTTGATTTCGCTTCTGATCAGGAAATTGTTGAAACATGCAAGGCTCCTCATCACTCTTTGCTTTACATTGAAGATCAACCAAGCACCCAGATTTCGCTTCCTCCATTCGAACTACACGACCCCATCGCTCTTGCATTGGAGGAATCTTACACAGTAAGGACATTTGCGTAATGTAAGTGGTTTAAGTTTCTCATGTTTGCTTTCATGTCACAATCAAGAGAATGCATACACTTAACATATGCACACACTATAGCACAACACCATGGCAAGTCCACAAAGTGCATGTCATGCGCTTTCACTCAATTATGTTACATGGACGCTTTTAAACTTAGAGTGTGTTTGTATTCATCGTTATATCTTTCATGCTTTCTGGTTTGCGTAGCTGTTCACCAACCATGCCTTCACCAACATGGGTCGACCAATGCGCCGGTGGTTGCATTGGAAATATCACTTCACGTGATCACGCGCATGCACCGTTAGCTTAGGAGTAGGAGTAGTGTTTTCTCTTTGTTTGTTTGCTTGCATGTATGTTTTCTTCCTACCTTGCATGTTTGTTTTCTTGCATGCTTGTTTGCTTATTCACTTTGCTTATGCATTTAATTATGCTTTTGTTTTGTTTTGTTGTCTGTATGCTTGTTTCTGTCCGTAGGTTAGTTTCGCATGAAACCGTGTGCGACTCTTGAAACAAGTTGGGTAAAGTACAAGAGGGCTTGTGTAGTTATCAATACTTGGTTATTTGTCATCCTGCCTCTGTATGAAGAACTTGTTGTCTTCAATTCATGATACATCAATGGAAAATACTTACTGTTTGAAGTGAACCTTGGTGAACACACAACGCTTGTGGGCTAACTAGTGTCACCTACTTTAGTCGGTTATTTTTGGGTTAATCCTTGTCAGCTCAGTTAAGTAGAGTAAGGTGAGGGGGAAAAATTTAACAAGCACGTAAGAGGTATATATAAACTACTTCTCTAGAGGAACAACCTCTTCTGCTATCAATAAGTCGGGATCCCTCTTCCGCCTCTGAAATGAATAAGTGATATGCACAGTTATGAAAAAATGAAAATGTGAAAAAATTTCGAAAAAATGAAAATGAATAAGGTGAAAGAAGAGAAAGGCTTCATGCGTAGAGAGGTGATGCAAGTAACTCCACCGTGATACTGACTAGGCTCGCTGGTAGTGAAGCGATGCTTGTGTTCATGCGTGACTCCGTCGGGGTACTGTCCAGGCCTACTGGCAATGGAGCAACACCAGAGATGAAACTAAAACTCTGACGACCATACTGCTTATGCACCAATATACCCCTCATTCCCAATCAAAACAACTGTGTTGGCTTATCTTGGACTGTGTGTCGCCCGACCAAGAGCTTGGAAGATGCTACATATTATAATCAATCAAGTGTGGAAAGCAAGAGGAACATATAATTGAACAATACTTTTGGAGGTGTTAAACTTGCTTTTCACGAACAGGGTCCATTTAGAGAGCTGGAGTTCTACCAGTGTGTCGCCAAGTGTTGTAGCGGCTACAACCACTCTCCAAAATTTTGCCTTAGCTCCGTTTTGGAGCCTCCCTACCAACTATCCTTAGCAACATGTCTTGCACTATCAAGTACATAAGCTTCATTGATTTTTTAGTAGCTTGCCAGCTTGTCCATGTTAGTTTGCTTCTCTCTCCTCACAGGTTGCCATTTTGGACTTGGGCTAGTTGCTAGTTGAGCAGCTCCCTCAGAAAATTGCGCAATCCTGGAGGGGAACCAACCTTCCCTCCAGGAATTGTGAAAATTTGCTAGCCAACCTAGGCTCAGAAATTGCACAATACAGTCAATCAGTCTTCCTTGGGAAAATTGTGCAATCTAGCCCAGGACTGCAACTCAACCCTGAAATTGTGCAATTCTGGGCAGTAGTCATCTACTCCTCCCAGAAATTGCGGAATCCCTCTGGGACAATCAACCCAGCTCCTCCCAGAAATTGTGCAATTCCTCTGGGACACCCAGCCTAGCTCCTCCTAGAAATTGCGCAATTCTGGGAGGCAGTCACCTGCTCCCAGAAATTGTGCAATCCCTCTGTGACAACTAACGCAGTTTCTCTCAGAAATTACACAAATCCCTCTCTCAATCAAGCATGCTGTTGCATGTACCTTCAGGTTGATTGATTCCCTCCGAGTTCGAGAAAAACTGATTTGCTTGCATGGGCTGCTCTTCCAAAATAACAAAAGGAAACATGCAAAAAGCATCCCTAGATCTAGGGATCTATTCTTAGTAGCTGGAGGTTACATGCAAAGCTCATTTTAGAAACCTCCCGCCAAGTGTCGCTTTTTCCTAGATTTGTAGCATGTGCGTCATGACCTCGATCTTATCCAAACTCATGAATTGGACACTGCAGAGCTCATTCCTCACATTGATCTTACAACTCTGACATCCCACATCACATCTAGGAGTCTTCGGTACTTTCAACTTAGCTGTGTCAGGGTAAGTCTGCTTTTCATGTCTTGCGCTACGTTTCTGTCGCTTTTTGTGTTTCACTTTGTGTGAATGTTGTCTGCTCGATTTTAGTGAGCGATTGTTGTCTTTTAAATGTATGTTATCTTGTAGAAGCACCATTTTAGTTTTCGTTCACATCCCACTGCTGTCGCATGCATGACACTGCTTTTGCATAGACGGTCGCCATTGCGATGACTCGCTTCACACACATGCATGCTTTCCCATTTCTGAATCCTGCACTTATTGTTTGCATGCATGATCATTCGCTTTTGTTTACACTCAGGTTCACCGTGCATTCAAACTTCCCATGCTTTCAGTCGCCCATTGGCAGGTTTGTGCTGCCTTGGTCCAGATGTTGCCTTACCTGGGTAGCATTGCACATTTCTGGAAGTGAAGGCTCTACCTTCCCTCTAGAAATTGCACAAGTCTGTCCTAGCACTGACCTATAGGCTTGCATTGTGCAATTTTGGGAGGTAGTGCCTTGCTAGCCCCAGAACTTCACAATGCAGTTTGCTGGTTTGCATGTCACTGTTGACTGAAATTGCACATTGCATAGTTTTAGTCCTTAGTGGGCCAGGATGGATTGTGCATTGCACAGTTCTAGTAGTGAGTTAGCCTCCCGACAGCCCAAACTATGCCTTGCACAATTTTGGCAGTTAGTCTCCTAGCCTCCTAGTGAAAATTACACACTCTTCACAGACAATCACACATGTATGTTGCATGTCAGTCATCCAGTTTGTTTTGGTTTTTGAATGACAGATTGCTTGTCATGAGTGTTTCTATGTCTTTAGGTATCACAAGCGTTTGTCTGCTTCTCAAAAGCATAGGTATAATGGATTCAAAGAGAGCAGAGAGAAAGACACCATTCAGAGCGCAAATGGGGATGCAGTCGATCAAGTGTCTATGGAATTGCCTATCTATGAAGGCATCAAGTTGTTCATGGACAAGGATATCAAGATGAAATAAAAACGGTGTCACAACGAGCAACACCATCAACAACAATAGAAGGTAGCACACTTACATGCAACAAATGCAAGAGGAGGGTTGTTTATAGTGCAGAGGCAGAACAAAGTTGCAAGCTCAAGTAGATCCACTTGTGATGAAAGTAGCTTTGGAGATTGAGGCTATGAGGTGACAACGTGACAAGAGGATCATGCGAAGGCAGAGAGAGAAACAGAGAAGGAGTTGCAGGTGATGAAGCAACAACTCAAGGAAGAAGAGGCGCTGCACAGACGAGAGAAGGAGTTACAACAGGAACATGTACAACAGGAGGCACAACATCCACATATTGATGAAATTGCGCCCATACAGGCTATAGATCCATTCAACAGCCGACATGGAGCAGACAGGGTGAGCAATGCTATCGATCGCAAGCAAGGGTATTCAGGACCATGGATGTCAATGTGTGCACACATGCGATCCCACCCATTTGGCACACTCACTGAGGCGAAGACAAGAAGCAAGTCTGGCTGGAGCTAAACATATATTTTGACAAGTTGATGCGCATGGTCACCAACACACACTAGGAAATCAACATAGACACTATGCATCAGTATGTTTATGGTCCAATTGCACTCAAGATAGTGATGCGCATATTATTAGACGAGTTAGACAGAGGATCCATAGTAGTGTACCTGGATGTAACGGAGGCAAGAGTTTGCTTTTAGTAGGATGTCACCATTGAGTGCACGAAAACCATCACGGACGACCAAGCTTGGCATCAATTTTCCATCATCGATCATCGAAGGATGTCAAAGAGTTGGTCTCACCACAACTGTCAGAGTCTTAGTGATGTCTTGCATGACTTGCTCAAGCTTATTTGGTCTCACATGGGTACATGTGCAAAGTGTATGTAACATCTTTTAAAGTGAAAGTCCAAGTGTTCATATTGAATGTAACAGTCATATGGTAGGTGAAGAGTCATGAGGGTAGGTGAAGAGTCACAAAGGGGAATGTCAAGGGTCACCTCACCTTTTGCTATAAATAGAACCTCATAACTCGTTGTAGAGGCTTTTGGTTAGCTAAGCTTCCGATAGGAGTATCTTAGAGAAAGCTTGGAGAGTATTGTAAGAGGCTTAGCTTCTCCATAATGCAGAGCTAGTACATCTCTTTGGAGGAGCAGACCACAGTGACTGTAACGTTCCATTGTTAGGACTAGTGGTTGGTCATGGTTTTATTGTATGATTGGAACTTTCACTTCTTAATATAACATAGCCAACATGTTTCATGCATATGTTGTATTGTATTTCAGCTATTTTTTTACTCTAAATGGTATATGTATCTATTTTCTTACACATGTGTGTATAGAATCTTTTTGTATGTGTATGCATGAATCTTACTGAAATGTGTTGTTGGTTTAACCATCACTTTGGATTGTCAGCTTACTTGCCTTCCAGTTTGTGATGCATCCTTGCTCGTGTGTTCCCTTTTTAACCACGTGCTTTTACAGGTTTCCAAGGGGTGCACTCACCTAATTCAGTGTGATAGAACTATTCATACACCTTCCTTGGCTTACTGCGCATGTCACACCCTTGCTACCAATCGGGACATCTTACTTGCCTTTGCGCGCAACCACTGTCAAGGCAATATCGTACGACTCACTGCTCTGACTCCTACACCAAACGATCTAGGTCTAGTTGGGACATCTTACAAGGGAGATCCCCTGACATGTTGGCGGGTCCAGCACCATCAACAGGTGGCCACTCCCTCTTTATCCCTTCAATCACTCTTCACTATATTGGGATTTCTTCTCAATGCAGGCATGCAGTCAGGCGATCATTTCAATCTTCTCTACCTTTTTGTTTATCTACTTCATATATTGTTAAAGTTGTATCACAACCAGTCTAATGTCTATAAGTCTTTTTTCAAATGGTTTAGGATTGTATTTTGGTGGTCTAAACAACTTGATTTCCCCTTCGGCAGAATCATGGTTAAAGTCTCTCTATCATGGAACTCAATTCTCTATTATTTAACCTTGATTTCCCTCTTGGGCAAGGCTTGTCAACTTTAAATGCACAGGGCCCATTTAGCACCCAAAACCATGGATATGTCATTACTGATATACTATAAATAAAATTGCTTGCTTACAAAAAAATACATTTAATTATATGTAATTTTAATTTTAATTTTAACTATCATTATTATTTATTAAAATTAATCTTGGTTATTTAACTAAAAAAATTTCATATGACTTTCATTTTTTCGAGAACCAAAAAGGCTATCAAAATTGTTGTTTTATTTGTATAAAGGTTTTTTTTACCCTTTAGGAAGAAAGCCAATCTGGTTATTGAGACCATTGGTGTTAAAATGGTTATTGAAACCATTATTGTTAAAAATTTATATTCAACCTTAAAAAAATATTGATGTTTTAATATTTTTATCACTCTTTGTTGGGTAGCGGAGGCCCCACGTAATGGTTTTTGGGCTTAAAGCCCATAATTTAGGGTAATGATATTGTAAAAGTTCTGCGAAGTGCACAAAGCTTGAAATTTAATAGGTAGAGTCAAAGGGTTGTCCGCTCGAAAATAATGTAAAATAATAGAAAGTGAGTCAAATGTATAAATAGAGCGAGGCTCTAAGGAGAGAAGGTAGCTTCTTGGTGAAAGATCAGATGTATTATGGGTCTGTGAAAGCAATATTCACTCTGAGTCTCTAAGTTTGAGTCGTGGGTGTTAGTGGTTAGATAGAGGCTCCACAGTTGTGTGTGCGAAGGCCTAGTAGAGTCCATAGTTGCGTGCGTGGACCCCTGCAGTTGTGTGCGCAAGGAAAGAAGTGGATTGTACTGAAACGAAGACATTAATAAAGATAAGTTGGTTATGAAATATTGCGGATCTGTTTGTATTTTGGTTTATGCATCTGTTATATGGATTTATATTTTTCTTTAAGAATTATGATGGTGCGCACTGGTTATTATTGTTGAATGCTTGAATAAAGCCTTAAGACCTAGATTAGATCTATAATAACTCAATAGTAATAGGAACTTAAGAAACGCCTCATCACCGTGCTTCGTGAAGGTCAGATTGCTGTGTAAAGTAGCACGAGTGTGTAGATCAGTTCGTGATCCCCATAAAGACATCCCTAGGGTGCGGAAACTTGGTTCCAGCCTATTGCCGGAAGGGCAGGTAGTGCGGGATTTGTTTGGCTAAAACACTTATGAACCTGGGTCAGGCCCCAACAAGCCAACAAATGGTTTTGTTGTTGGGACCAGGATTTGCCTAAGGGATGTCTGACATCGGAACGCTGGAACCCAACGAAGAAAAAGATTGAAGACAGTTGGATAAAAAGTTGTACGAGTTCGTGATTGGCCTCAATACACCACCTCCGACAAACCAGAAGTTGAAATGGCGAGTGCGATCAAGTTGCCTGTATTCAGAGGAGTAGGAAGTGAAGATCCAGAACAGTTTTGGTTCATACTAAGGGCAGTGTGGGAAGCGCATGGAGTTACAGACGATAATATTAAAAGGGCTATCTTGGTGAGTGCGCTGCAAGATCGCGTGCTGACTTGGTATATCAAGCACTCTAGCGATCACCCAAATGTCGGAATAGCAGATATCCAGGATGCATTGAACAAAGAGTTTAGCCGGCCAAAATCAGAGACGCAGTTGATCATCGGGTTTAAGGAGATCGTGATGCTTCCAGGTGAAACCACTTGGGATCTGGATCAAACACTGAAGAGTATGATCTGAGAGGCTAACATGACGCTAACGGATGTGCAGTACCGCACGTGGTTTGTGGTGTCTTTCACACCACATCTGAGGACAGCGCTGTCATAGTAGAAGATCTCGACCCAAGCTGAAGCAGTAGAGATAGCAATGAGGTTGCATGATACTCCAATACATGATCCTGGGTTGGGAGTTCAGTAGATCCACGCGCAACTACAAAACCTATGCTTGGAGATACAAAGTTTGAAACAAGAGAAGGTGCCCCGGCCAGAAGCACGAGAAGAGGTGTGGTGCATAAAATGTAGAAGCCAAGGCCATGATAAGGATCACTGTCCAGCATTTGCGAACTATTTGGTTGGGGGGGGGGGACCAATTCCGTTGTGACTAGAGGCATAGGTGGGTCTAAACGTGGCGCCCTCGCTTTGGTGAGCGATCTGTCAGGTGGGAGGAAAGCACACCACGGATAACTGTCACCTACTGCAAAAGTTTACCAGACCCCCCATCTGCTATATTGCAATTTTTGTATATCGGTGGGCCACGATGAATGAGACTGCCATAGTTATGAATTGTTGATGGATCGAACACCTGCCTACAGGATGCGAACTGAGGCGTGAGGTCAGGATCCAGCCGCAATGATAGCGTGCGGTGGGTTCCAGGGGTGAGGACGAGGACGGGGAGGAATGGGGCCAGGACAGGGAGGAATGGGTCCAGGACGGGGCCGTGGGCAGCTAATATGTTATAAATGTGGAGGACCAGGGCACTACGCGCATGATTGTACCAACTTGACCAGAATATCGTGCCCCTACTGCGAGCAGTTTGATCATGACATGATAGATTGCCCCACGCTAATAGTGCATATACGTGAGAAAATGGCAGAAAAACCTATGCTGACGCAGAATGTCTAAATGATGAGGTCTGAATCGCATGAGGAAGACATCAATGTGAACATGATGCTCAAAAGTGGCGCCGCCACACGGGAAGATAAGGGGAAATTAACCGAGGAAAACCCAAGGGTTCACAAGACCCCTACAAAGCAACCTGAGTTCGACTTGGAACGCGCGAAGAAGACATTTAGGGAAGCTAAGAAGAGCTTCACGGAGGTCTCTACTTTAGGTAGTAAGGATCAACCCAAGCCCGAAATGGATCCCTCAATGCTAGCTACCTTTCTAGAGACATATATGAAGTTTCTACGTGATAATAAGGTAGTTAAATGATTACAAGTGTTGATAACTAGGTGCGCAAGGTCAGGTGAACCTCGCGTGGTCCGAAAACTGGGAAAACATGCTTTGCACACTGGACGGGAAATGCGATTAACGACGCAGATCAACGACTATGAGATGGATCAGATCATTCTGGACTTAGGTTCAGATGCTAATGTGCTACCTAAACAGACATGGGAATGCATGGGCAGGCCAACATTATAGTGGTCTCGTATTCAATTACAGATGGCGAACCAACAAAATATCTTGCCCATGGGGAGATTTCAAGGAGTCACAGTGGATATAGAAGGCGCGAGCACACAAATGGACTTTGAGGTAATAGAAATTGTGGATGACAGTAACCCTTACCCTGCATTATTAGGGATAGACTGGGCCACAAATATGAATGGAGTCATTAATCTAAAGAAACAGAAGATGATATTTGAGAAAAGGTCCCTATGTGTAGTCATTCCACTAGACCTAGTCAAAGTAGCATGCTGCACTGAACTCGTACGTGACGATGAAATTGATGATGAATTGGATTATATCTACAAGATAACTACGTGAGATCAGGATTGGGTAAATCCGATTGTATAAGGAAGAATATCGTGGGAGCACGCAAAGTCTTGCACTTCATATTCGGATGAAGAAGATGAACGATGGTATAATCGGTTAAATGGAGTAACAACGCTAAACTGTAATATGATGACTAAATCACTGCATTGCGTATTAGTTTAGGATCGAGATCCACCGACGTATGATGGATTGACAGTGGTGGATGAATTCTTGACCAAGTTTGAGAACGCGGTACCAGAGCACCAAAGGTTTGATGCATTAAAATGGGCATTGCGCGCAACACCTGCGCGTTGGTGGGGAACACATGAAGGAACCTTTGAAGACTGGCGCGACTATAGGAGGATGATGCAAATAAGGTTTGGGAAGTTGAAACTAAGAATAATCGAGAAATACAGTGGACGCGATGACCCGCACATGCATCTCACAATATGGACCAAAGCCTATGGGCAAGAACCCCAGCCGTAGTGGGTACACTTATTTTATCATACCCTGGATGTCATCCCAAGGAACTGGTATACTGAGACAGAACTTCGACATGGCACAGGCGAATGGGATATCTTGCATGAAGGACTTTTATTAACGTTTCTATTTGAAGACCAATGGATGGATACTGTTGACGATGTGTTGCAAGTTGTGAAGGCCGCCATTTTCAAAATACCATTGGAACTAGAAGAAATAGTGTAGCCAGAGTGGTCACATCAGTTGAGCCAGGGACTAGAATGTTACAACATGCAGGTAGAAGACAATGAGAACAACCCCAGAAACATCAATATTCCAGAAATAGAGGGGAGTCGCGAGGTTCGTGGATCCGCAATCAAGGACCCAAACATCACTGCGCCATTGAAAATGAAACAAGTGAACATTGGTACGGAGGAGGCGCTGAAGTACGCAATGCTTGGGGACTATTGGGATGATGCCACGGTGAATAAGGTCGTCGAGTTACTTCGTGAATATCAAGAGTTATTCTCGACCAAAATAACTGAGTTAAAAGGGATCCTTGGAAACCTAGGGGTGATGAAGATAACTCTGAAACCGGACACGAAGCCAGTTAAGTAGCGTCCCTACCACTTGAATCCGAAGTATAAGGAAAAGGTCCGCGAAGAATTGGACAAAATGCTGACAACAAGAATTATTGAACCTGTGGAAGAGTCTGACTGGGTGAGTCCTATGATAGTACAGGAGAAGAAACAAAAGGGAGAAATTTGAATTTGCGTGGACCTTCGAAAATTGAATGACGCCTGTGTTCATGACCCGTTCCCGACGCTGTTTACAGATGAAGTTCTAGAGAATGTTGGTGGACAAGAAGTGTACTCATTTATGGATGGGTTTTCAAGGTACCATCAAATCAAGATCGCGCTAGAAGATAGAAGCAAGACCACCTTCATGACTGAATGGGGATGTTTTTAGTACACGGTAATGCCCTTTGGGTTAAAGAATGCCCCGATGATATTTTCTCGTGTAGTAGTGGCCAGATTTAAGGAATTCATCCATAAGTTTTTGGAAGTTTATTTTGATGACTGGACTGTATTTGGGCTAGTCAAGAAACATATTGCAAGCTTACGGTTGATGCTGGATACTTGCCGACGACACCAAATTGCGCTAAATCTAAAGAAGTGTAATTTCCTCATTCCCTTCAGAAATTTGCTCAGCCATGTGGTCTGCAGACAAGGCTTGATGGCCGACGAAGATTGTGATCATACTCAATCTGCAAATGCTGAACAGTGTCAAACAACTCCGCACCACGCTGGGACACACTGGCTACTATCGTAAGTTTATTAAGGGCTATGCACAAATCATGACACCAATGGAACAATTGTTGAAAAAAGACGCTACATATTGTTGGAATGACAATTGTAAGAAAAGTCTGGAGATTCTCAAGGAAAAAAAGGCGTCTGTGCCCATTTTGGTTTTCCCAAAATGGGACATTGAATTTCATGTCCATGTTGATGCGTCGTGTATCACACTGGGCGTTGTATTCACGCAGGAAGGAGCAGAAGGAATTGATCACCCGATCGCGTTCGCAAGTCGACGATTGTCCAAAGCTGAAAAAACTACTCCACTACTGAGCGTGAGGGGCGTGAGGGGTTGGCGATAGTATACGCGCTCCAGAAATACTGCCACTATTTACTCGGTGGACACTTTAAGATGTACACTGATCATTTCGCGTTAAAATACTTAGTGAATAATTCTGTGTTGGGGAGGCACATTTGTAGATGGTTGTTATTGTTTCAAGAATATGATTTCGAAGTCATCGTAAAGTCGGGACATCTAAACGCAGGCCCAGATCACCTATCCCGAATTGAAAACGGTGAAGAGCCCACAAACTTAGAAGAAGGATTACTTGATGCACAACTTTATGCAGTGCGCGTCGTGGATGGCCACTTTGAGGATATAATCCACTTCTTAACCACAGGGACCGTGTCGCAGGGGTATTCAGTTCAATAGAAGAAAGAACTAGTGATACACGCAATAGACATTACTGTTATTGCAGGGCACCTCTACAAAATGGGCAATGATGAAATATTACGAAGGTATGTACTTGAATTTAAGTGAGTACAGATCCTTGTCGAAACACATGGGGGGGTTGCAGGAAGACATTATGCGGGACGCGCCACAGCACAAAAGATTCTTCGCACTGGACTATGGTGGCCAACTGTACATCAAGACTCAAAAGCGTACTATCGGGCGTGCGACATATGTCAGCGGACTGGGAAACCATCACGGAGGGACGAAATGCCGCTCAAGCCACAGATGACATTGCAACCATTCGAAAATCGGTGATCGACTTTGGTGGGGCATATCATACCTCAAGGAAAGACAGGTGCGCGTTATATCATCATCGCGACATAATACTTGACTCGATGGGTGGAAGCACAGCCGGTTAAGGACTGCACGACTGCTACAACTGCGAAATTTTTGTTCGAAAATGTGTTGACGCAGTTTGGATGCCCAAAAATTTTAATGAGTGACCACGGAACACACTCCTTGAATGAGCCTATCAACGTGCTCACTGAGGAATTCCAAATATATCATCAACGAAGTATGTCGTACCATCCGCAAGCGAATGGGACCATCGAAGTTTTTAACAAGATTTTGGGCACTGTGTTGACTAAGGTATGTAATGCGCAGCGAAACGATTGGGATTTGCGCGTACCTGCTGTGCTATGGGCGTACCGAACCACATGCAAGAAGTAGACGGGTCAAATACCTTTTCGGTTAGTCTATGGCACGGAAGCTGTCATGCCAATGGAATACATTGTACCCAGTTTGCGAATAGCAACAATAATAGGCATGGAAGACCGTGGAGCATTGGAAGAAAGACTCGCGCAACTAGAAGAACTAGAGGAGGAATGGTTTCTGGCGGGATTCCATTAGCAGGTGCAGAAGTAACGCGAAAAGGCTTGGCATGATTGCCACATCAAGTTGCGCACGTTCAAAGAAAACGATTTAGTATTGCTGTATGATAGCAAGTTCGAGAAATTCCCTGGAAAACTCCGGACACATTGGTTGGGACCATATGTAGTCAAGAAATTCACTGATGGAGGCGCGATCCAGCTCGGCAAGCTTAATGGAGAGCCCTTCCTAGGCAGAGTAAATGGTAGTCAACTGAAGCTCTACACGGGTGGGCCGAATGCCTGACTAATTGATCGAAGTACAATCTTATTGCTCCAGACAATTAAAAGAGAGTGCGGGACAATAAAGCAGTCTGTGAGGGAGCTACGCGACCATGAGGGTGCGCGTAGAATTGGTATGTCACAAGGGTCAGGGTTGCGCAGAAGGGTTTGCGCTGCTGCGTGGATAAACATGGAGGTGACCGTTGCTGTCACTGTTCATGACAGGATGTCTGAGCTACGGCGAAAAGGAGTGGGCGGTGGACAATTAAGATACAAAGTACGAACCAGATCCAGAATGACCTACCGTAGATGTAACGTTAAAGCGCCAAAAAAGGATGGAACAACTGAATTTTAATTTCAACACGTCTGTAAATCGCAGGGGGGCATCCATCGAACGATATGTGGTATCGAGAGTAGTGAGCTATTATGCCTTCCCACTGGTATGGCACTGTTGATCATTAGCGCTAAAGGAGTAAGCTCCGGGGTTGTAATATGGCCAATGGAGATGCAGGGCCTTCTAGACAGTATGATGTTGACGACCGCAGATGCTGCGCCGAGTTCAGCACTGCTGGTAGGGGATGTACCGGAAATTCTTAAGCATGAAGTAGAATTGGGTTGAATGCTGCTGCCTACATCGCGAGCTAGCCGACGACCTACGAAAGATAAGGAAAATACCGTGAATATTGAGACAAATGAAGAAATTGCAGTTAACAGTTCGTCTTTGATGCACCTTGAAGATTGGGATCTCATGGATAGCGACATTTTTCTTGCAAAAAAGAAACACAAGCTACAACAGACAGTGCATATAGTAGACCAGAAATTGGAGACTTGCTGCGTTGGCACGAAGAGTTCCCGCAGGTGGCACCCCAGCTTGAGCTAAAATCCTATGAGGGGGTGCTCTGTGTTAACCGAGCTGAGCAAAATGAGCATCATCGGTTGCGCAAATTAGTAGCGGCAATGGAGCAAGAGCTTGAAAAAGAGTTGCAGAAGATAAGGAGGAAACAACAGAACGTAGTGCGTCACTCACAGGGATGGTGGACCGCGAAGCCTTGGTAGCGCGTATCGCCGCATCGACGAGTGTCTCGAGACGAGTCACGATGATTGTGTTCGGGGCTAGTTGGGTAGTGGAGGTCCCACGTAATGGTTTTTGAGCTTAAAACCCATAATTTAGGGTAATGATATTGTAAAAGTTCCGCAAAGTACGTAGAGCGTGAAATGTAATAGGTCGAGTCAAAGGGTTGTCCGCTTGAAAATAATGTAAAATAATAGAAAGTGAGTCATGTATAAATAGAGCGAGGCTCTAAGGAGAGAAGGTAGCTTCTTGGTGAAAGATTGGATGTATTATGGGTCTGTGAAAGCAATATTCACTTTGAGTCTATAAGTTCGAGTCGTGGGTGTTAGTGGTTAGATAGAGGCTCCGCAGCGGTGTGCACGGAGGCCTGGTAGAGTCTGCAACTGTGTGCGGGGACCCCTGCAGCTGTGTGCGCAGGGCAGGAAGTGGATTGTACTGAAACGAAGACATTAATAAAGATAAGTTGGTTCTGAAATATTGCGAATCTGTTTATATTCTGGTTTATGCATCTGTTATATGAATTTATATCTGTCTTTAAGAATTATGATGGTGCCCACTGGTTATATTATTGAATGCTTGAATAAAACCTTAAGACCTAGATTAGATCTATAATAACTTAGTAGTAATAGGAACTTAAGAAGCACCTCATCACCATGCTTCGCGAAGGCCAGATTGCTACGCAAAGTAGCGCGAGTGTGTAGATCGGTTCGCGATTCCCATCAAGACATCCCTAGGGCGTGGAAACCTGGTTCAAGCATCCTCCCCTACTACCTCAAGTGAAACTTCAGTGCGTGCTCCGCGGAGTGTTGCCGAAAGAGCCGGTAGTGCGAGATTTGTTTGGCTAAAACACTTTTGAACCTGGGTCAGGCCCCATCAAACCAACACTTTTTAATTTAAATTTACATAAAATGTTAATTTAAATTTTATAATTATAATTTGTGAATTTCTCAAATAAGAAATTGTGATAATTATAGATTGTGAATTTATCTAAATAAGAAATTGTGATAATTGGTTTGTTAAAATAGAATCATTAATGTTGAAATGTTTTTACTAATTATGAAGGGATAAAAATAACTTTGTCAATATATAAAAAAGAAAGAATTATCCATTATTAAGAAGATATTGATTCTCATTTTATATAATAATTCTAAAATTTCCAACTTGATTTATATAATTTTTTCATATAATACAATTCTATAATTTTCAACTTGATTCATATAATGCAATTTATCGTTAGCTCAAAATTTATTAATTACTTGGTCTAGTGTATGATCACATCCAAAATGGGGCTTTTCAAGTTGATTAGACATGAGTATTCATTTGCTTATACGTTATATGATGGCAGTTGGTTATTTTATAGCTAAAAATGTTGACTAAGGTGTCATCAATGGTATTCCCCTTCCAAACCCAAAATTGGGACAACTCATCAATGGTCACTTTGAAGATCATTATTTTTTTACAATTTTAAACGATTGCGATCTTAGATTTTTTTTGTTAATTTATAGGAAAATAGTAACCACCGCCGCCTAAGATTAGATATAAAGACATGGGTGTCCTTAGATATAATTAAGGTAGTTGTTTACACTTATTGACATTTCATTGCATTTCAATATTTTGCAAAAGACTTTTGGGATATGGTTATATATAGAGGGAAGAAAAGATTAAGTGGATCACTAAACACATGATGTTGACCTCTTACTTTAGAATTTGCTACACCCATGTATATTATTTATCTTACTCGACACCTTCCTTAATTCTCATGAGACACTAGAGAAGTCCCTTCAATTCTTTCTCCGGGCCAATTTTGAAGATTAGAAGGGCTTCCACAAGGTTAAATGAAGGTTGTATTGCACATAAAAAGATTCACAATTATGGGCATTTTCAATATTCATGCTCTCAAGGCTAGGATTGTGCTCAATGGATGAAAGGACGATGATTATGATTTACTATCCAGGTTTTTTAAATCTATTGAAATAAATTAATTATTTTGAATTATCAAATTTTTTTGTGGTAAATGATTTGAAAATGAAAATTTTAAATTCTCTTTGATTATAAATGTTTTGAAAACTAGATCTAATGTTTTTGTTGCCTAAGCATTCCAAAAAATGTTTTTTATCCTCTACTTTATTTGTCTCATGGATTTTACATGTTATTACATGCTAAAAGTGTTTTATGACTCAGGGTGGCAGAAGCGGGAGGGCTTATTCATAACCTTGAAGGAAACACAGAAATAGACTATTCTTGGGGCCTTGGCAAGTTAACAAATAAGCCCATTGAAGTGTAAGGGTTGCTACAAGGTTTAATGTTGGCGAGAGCAACAAAGATTGAAAACTCAGTGGTATTGGGTGATTCCTTGATAGTTATCTAGCACTTAGTGCGCAGAACATTACCAAAAGAGTCCAAATTAAGAAGTATCATACAAAGGATCAAAGCTCTGAAACCATCCTTTTCCAAGCTAAGTTTTTATCATGCCCTAATATCACATAATGCGAATGTATATTGTCTTGCCAATGAAGGTGTAAAACAGGAAAAAGGGGTCCTTGTTGACAATGGCCACCCCTCAATTTCTCCCATCCCTTAACTATGGAATTGTTTGAGTTAAAAAATGAAATTTGGGGGAGGAAAAAATCAAGGTGACCCCCCCTCCCAAGGTGCATTATGCACAACATAGTATTAGTGTCAATGTAGTTGGGCTTGAATGCTTAAGCATGTATGAAGGTTGAAGGAAGCCTGTCATTCTATCCCTTATTTGTATGCTCCCAAGCTATAAAAGGTGGACTGATAGGATGGTTTTTATTGTGTGGAGAAGCATTAAGCCCTTTGTGTAATCATTTATATTCATAGCAAAAATAATAGATATTAACAATGGTTATGGTGGAGTTCTTAGATACAACCTTGAGGAGGAAAAAGAATGTGTGGTTTCTCTAGGGGATCTGGAGAAAACACTGGGACAAGAGCCTCCATGCACTCCGTCTTTTTGATTTCTCGACCATTGGCATATTCAAGACGTCCATAATTCGACTACCAACTTTTAAGAATGGGTGGTATCCTATGGTGTTGATCTCAAAGCCAGCGAGGAGCTCTCGACACCAACTGGGCATTGGCTCTCACGTATGTTAGGATGGTAATTCATAAAATTTCCATGTCAATCAAAATTTCTTCGTTGTTCAAGCAATAAAGGTAAGGCTTGTTAGACATGTCTTATTGACACTAAGTTGGTGTAAAGTTTTAATTTGGGAAACGATGATATGGAAAATTCTAGGGAGAATTGCTCCTCAATGTCAACCCTTTAAGGCACCCTTGATGCTATTGCTCTATTCTTGTCTTAATGATCTAAGTTCGTTCTGCGGGGAGAATGTATACTTCCAAAGACCCGACATCTATTAGACAAGTCAATACTCAAGTATATATGATAGATGACAGTCTTGATGAGGTTTTAATTATTTCTAACCTTGAATAGAACTTCAATGTAATCACTTGGTCTATAGGCTGCAATCTAGGTGCAAAATTTTGCTTAATATCAAACTCTCATTACATTAGGAAAAAGTGTCTTAAGACTCATCAATGCCAAGTTTCAATGTCATGGGAATTTGTTCTTATTTTTGCAATAAATATTTCTTTTTTGAGCTGTCAACAATACAAATATAGCTTTGATCTTCTAATTTGAAGTTAATGATTTGTAGCAATTCAACTGTCCCTTCATCACTCCAAATGCTCTCTTTAAACTCAGCAATGATAGAACTTTCAACAATATTAATATCTTGGAAGCATTGAAAATGCTTCCTCTCTACGGCAAGAAATCTTGGTTGGGCTTGAGATGTCAAGATCTCATTCCTACCCTAACCAAAGTTAAAATTATGGATACATTCATGGTAAAGAGTATTTAGAGAGCCTGGGAGGCTACTAAGATATTCCTAAGATGGGAGATGCAACAGTTTTCAAGTTTTCCTTTGTTTCAACGAACACTCCATCAAGGTTGCCAATTTGTCAATTATGTTGCATCGTAACATGCCACTGGCCAACACCGTTCCTAGGATTATCCAAGAGAGGTACTTATTAAGATCATGTTCCTAGGATTATCCAAGAGAGGTACTTATTAAGATCATGTTGGACATTTTTTATCTAGGAGATACGAGATTGGATTCGTTGGCCAGAGCTGAAGTAAATATTTAGATTAAATAGTGTTGATAAGGTAGTATTAGATAAAGTCACCATTTTGGTTCCCAACTGTCTTAAGTTCAGTCCCTAAGGAGTTAGCTGCTCCTTAGCTGAAAGAGTGGAAATGTAATGTTTCTAAGGCCATTCTTAAATACATCTCTATTGATGGTTATTGTTCACTATCTGGGAGGCCAATCCTTGGTGCGTGCACAAACAAACATTCGACTGTGAGGTCTAAACAGGTTGCATGGCTTTTTCAGGTTGGGTGTCTAGAATTCCCTTCTAGAGCCTGAGAAAGCTCTTCTAATTTGGTCTCTCATCCTAGGAGGCCTTATTCATGACTATCATGTAGTTCATTTGCGTATCCATGTCCCCAAATGCCTCTTCTGCAGAATATTGAAATCACTCGACATCTTTTCTAGTTCTATCATTTATCCAAGTTTGGCAATGGTCACACAATAACGAGGATGATCCACCTGTCAATAGTGTAATTTCAAAAACTGCATAATCTTGTGTCTATGAGAGAAAGAAAGATAAAAAAATTATTTTAACATTCACAAGATTAAAGATAGCTTATAAGACCTATTGCTTCTTCATCTGGTTGATGTCTGGTTGATGTATTTAGCACTTATGATGCTACTGTTAATCTTTACACTGCTCAACATGATTGTGCCTTAATTTTTGGAACTTGACATTTCTGCTTACACCAAGCGGTACTATGATATTTTCGGCTTAGATTTGGTAGTTAACATTCTTTCAATTTGGATTTGAATCTTTAATGTCCGTGCCCAAACTCTTTTTTTTGGGACGGGGGCCGGAGGGCGCAGCCCACGTACATATAGTGAACTACTAATAGTTAGAGGAAGTATTTTCTACCCAACAAAATAAATTAGCATTTCATTTTATGTATACCTAGCACTTGGTGCCAAAATTTATTCTTTACATCAGAAATAGTAAATATCAATTATATTGGAATTGTCTTGGAAGGTCTTGAGATCTACCCAGCAAACTTTCGAACCTGATAAAGCTTAGAATACCTCTTTGCTCATGTCAATACTGCTTCGTGGCATAAATCAAACTATCCTCTAGAAATTCAATGTCGTCATTCTCTATGTATATAGACTTTGTTAACGGCAAATAAATGTTTTAGCATTTCATTGTATTTATACTTTTAGCTAGCACTCGGTGCCGAGATTTCTTCTTTGCATGGGAAATATTAAATATGACATATACTTTGGAACGGCAATAGAAGGTCCTGAGATGTATTCAACAAGCCTACAAACTTGATAAGGCCT
Organism: Pinus taeda; assembly: GCA_000404065.3. Taxonomy (NCBI): domain Eukaryota; kingdom Viridiplantae; phylum Streptophyta; class Pinopsida; order Pinales; family Pinaceae; genus Pinus; species Pinus taeda. Next base: position 68,353 of record APFE031141994.1, on the reverse strand, counting down.
AAGAAACCTCTGAAGCAAGCTGCAAATTTTTTTCATGGCACAAACCGAATTATCCTCTAGAAATTCAACGTCCAATACCATTGCTTCTCTTGTTCCATCATTCTCTCCAGATATAGGCCCTGCTCTTTGAGGTAATCCATAGCCTATTTTGCCTCTTTCACTTATACTTCAACTAAAGAAATTCTAATTCAGTTAATGAAAACTCCTTGTGGTGGAATGACACACCTTTTTGGATCCTTAAATGGAGCTGTTTTCATTAACCAAGCCAAGCTTTTGACCATGGTATGTTTGACCCTATCCTGCTAATGCCTTCCATAAACTTGGAAATCCTTCTAACAAAATTGATGCATCACATGGCATGCTGATGTTTGGAAAGTGACAGCCAAAAACATCAAACCTACATTGAGCTAGTTACAAACATCATTTAAGCGATGTTTTACATGGATAAAATCCTCCTTTCGCAAAAGAAATACCATAACTTTAACCTTTTTAACCCAAATCCAGCATGGTAATATACATTGTGAAAACCATGTCTTTAGGAAAGACACAACGTTTTCATATGCTCGAGTTGAAGTCAAGGGTCCAAAGAATAAAATATGAGCCGGACCATCAAAATTATATGCAATTGGATGCATTAACAGATTGGCAACAATCGTGCACTAATCATAGCATCTTCTGCAGCAAGAGCAGATGAGGCGTTAGTTCTCTCAATGTCTTGTTTCTTTGACATGTGTATCCAAGTTCTTATTTGTTTATTCTCTTCATATCTCTAGGAACTCAAATCAGTCACAAACATGGGGCAGCGTTTCCATTCTATAGTCATACCATGTGTAGTCTCCCACCAAAATACAGACACCCAAGATAGAACTGAACCATGTAAATTTCGTTACCCAAATATTCGTCAATAGATAAAAGGGAAAAAGCTCATCAACTGCACATCTGAGTTCTTCCAAATCGTTTATTCACTTTATATCTCTAGAAACGCAAATCAATCCCGAACATGGGTAGTCATACCATGTGTAGTCTCCGAATAAAATACGGACACCCAAGGTAGAACTGATCCATGTGAATTTGGTTACCCAAAGATTCATCAAATGGAAAAAGCTCATTAACTGCACTTAATTTTTTTTTCTAAAATATCCTTAGTGCCCACCGTGAAACATGTTTCCACGATGATAGTCCTGCAAGTCCCTTACCCAGCTGAATGAGTGCTAAGGCCATCACATTGCAGTCAGCAATAATAATACCATACCCAAATCCTCCATTAAGAAATTGTTGTGATTGTAGTTGGTAGGCGTTCCCCTTTGGTAACTACTCTGGAATCCTATGTAGTTGGTTATTATTAAATTTAATAATAGTCACCAAAAGTCCCCACAAGAGCACAGTCCATTTTTGAAATGATGGAAACGATTGGCATCCCTCACAATGATTTCTCGCTCAACTATTTTAGAGATTAACTTGGTAGCAGTGTGGCAATCTCCACATACTCGGAGATTCTTTATAATTCTAAGAGGCATCTCAGGTATTGTGCTCATAAGACCAAAAGCAATTGCCAACTTCTCACTGTGGTAACGTAGGGCATTTTCTCTCTGTTCCTCGGACACATCATGCAGCACAAAAATTGTGTCAGGCACATAACCTGAACTTCTCAGCTGCCTAGCCAGTTCCTCCAACTTTGCATAGATCTGATCAGTCTGTGAATGAGATCTATCATCAGCGACAAATAAATGTACTTTATCCTTCACCTGAATCCAACTGCACCCAGGATCCTTTATCACGCTTTTGCCTTTCATCAATTTTCTCACACGTGCTACATCCTTCCACTTTGAAGAAGCTGCATAAATGTTTGAGAGGAGTACATACGCTGAAGAATTTTCTGGTTCCAACTCAAGAAGATAGTCTGCTGACAATTTTCCTATATCTGCGTTTGCATGAACTCTGCTGGCACCAAGCACTATATTCCACACCAAAGCATCAGGTTCATATGGCATTTCGTTGATGAATTGTACAGCTTCTTCAAGTTTTCCAGCACGACAAAGAATATCAACCATGCAGGTATAATGCTTCAATTTTTGCATGACACCATGATCTTGAAACATAGAATCGAAGTAATGACGACCTTCATCCACTAGGCCTGCATGGCTACATGCACTAAGAACACCAATGAAAGTGACATCGTTTGGCATAATTCCAGATTGTTGCATTTGTTCAAAAAGGGTAAGAGCCTCCTTGCCAAGTCCATGCTGAGCGTATCCTGAAAGCATTGCGTTCCACGAGACTGTATTTCGCTCTGGAACTTGATCAAACACTTTTCGTGCGTCCTCCAAGCACCCACATTTAGAATACATGTCTACCAGGGCACTCCCTACGTAGACATCTGCCTCGACCACAATTTTGATGATATGAACAAAAACCTGCTTGCCCTGTTCTAGAGCTGTTAAGCTGGCACATGCCCTAAGCACACTGGCAAAAGTGATCTGATTTGGAATCATACCTAACCTTTGCAATTCACGAAGAAGAACCAAAGCCTCTTCTCTATGGTCATTCTGAGCATATCCCGCGATTATCGAATTCCAAGAGACCATATCTCTTTCAACAAGGCAGTCAAAAACTCTCCGCGCATCCATTATGTTTCCACATTTGCAATACATGTCAACAAGGGAACTTGCAACAGAGGCATCAGGCTGAAAACCTGATTTAATGATATAAGTATGCATCTGCTTTCCATGTTCTGGGGTTTCTAGACTGGCACATGCTCCAACCACACTGGCAAGAGTGATCTGATCGATTTTTAGTGTTGCCAGTAGCATTTTAAAGAATAGTTTTTGTGCCAACTCAGCATATCCAGCCAGTGCATATCCCGCAATCATTGCATTCCAGGAGACAACTTCCCGCTCAGGCATTTTTTCAAAGACTTTGTGTGCATTGTCAATATCTCCACATTTGGCATACATTGTCAAAAGAGCATTTCCAACAGAAACCTCTCTCTGGAATCCGACTTTTACGCTGAATCCGTGGACTTGCTTTCCCTGTTCTAAGGCTTTTGGCTTATCTAATGCACTGAGAACACTGGTAAGTGTATATTGATTCAGATTCCCATATGCTCGTTGCACTTGGCTAAAAAGTTTTGACATTTCTAGAACATCCCCATTGTGGACATATCCCAAAATCATTGCAGTCCACGAGACCACATCTCGTTTAGGCATTTTGTCAAACAGTTTACGTGCACTCTGGATGTGTCTGCACTTGCTGTACATGTCAACAAGTCCACTCCCAACAAACATATCGAATTCAAACCCAGTTTTGATAATGTGGGCATGAGCTTGCTCACCCTCTTCCAATGCCACAAGCCCAGCGCATGCCCGGAGAACACTGGCAAATGTGAATGCACTCATTCCAATGCTCTCCCTTTGCATTTGGGAGAAGAGTTTCCAAGCCTCCTCATCGCATCCATTCCTCACATATGCTGCAATTGATGTATTCCACAATACAATATCACGATAAGGAATTCGATCAAACACTTGCCGTGAACTCCCGGTGCTTTTGCAATTGGCATACATGTCCACAAGCACACTACCGACAAATACATCCAATTCAAAACCATATTCAATTATGAACGCATGAATCTGCTTTCCTAGTTTGATATCTGCTAGTCTAGAACACGCACTGTCAACTCTGATAAAAGTGAAAGAATTCGGCTTCGCTTCCGTGAACATCATTCGAACAAAAAACTGTATTACTTCTTTATCGTAACCCTGCTGCTGCATATACCCAGTGATTAAGGCATTCCATGAAACGGTGTTTCGTTCAGACATTTTATCAAACACTTGGCGTGCATCCTCCAAACTTGCACATTTTGAATATAAGTTGATTAGATTATTTCCCATAAATACATCGATTTCAAATCCGGTTTTTTCCATGTGACTGTGGATCATCTTGCCTTCTGTTAGAGCTTTTAAATTGGCGCATTCATGCAGCAACACAGAATATGTATAGGGTTTCACCCCGTACTCCATACCGTTAAAAATGTCCAGAGCCTCTTGCAATCTGCCATGCTTATACAATGTAATAATGCGATCGGCTGGATGAGCTCCGATTTCCACATTTTCCAGTATTGGGTATTCCTCGTGAGATGTGAAGCCAGTATTCCTGCTACTTAGGGCACAATTTTGTCCGTTATAACAAGTAAACAAGCCAGTCCTGTGAATATATGCGGATTTGCAGAGTTGCGGAATGGGGTGAGGGAGGCCAAGCACTGTTAAATGCAAACGCTGCATAAAATTCAGACAACTTTGTTGCATTTTACATAATTTCAACCACCATTCTTAGATGTTTGCATTTCAAGGAATGTTTTCGGTTTAAAGCCTTTACATCTTTTCTCTAGTAAGTAGAATGTCGTCGTATCTACTGGATATTGTTAGTGAAAGGCTTCCTGGAGCGCTGAGATGCTTACGGATGTGATCTAGCGATGAGGTTAATTATCATTGACAGAGCTTATTACGCAGTATGTGTCCAATTATACCTCAATTAGCATCACTAGAACTTTGATAATTTAAATATTTAAATATTGAATAGTGTTAGTTTTAGTTAACAATGGTACGGTACGTTGTTACTAAACAACTAATTCAATGTATTTTTAGTAGTTTAATGACAATTTCCAAATTAGTTATTGATAGTAATCACATAAATTATATTGGTGTTCACGGTAGATAGAACATGAACAATAAAATGTGGAAGATAAGCCAAGACAAGAGAACACCTATGGAAAAATCCGAAGTTAGAGAAAACCATTTGATCAATTCTTCTTATTATCATATCAAATGTTCAACAAAGAGAGAGAATACAATAAAGTCAAAATTGACTTGCCAAATGATGATCAAAGTAGCCTAGTCAAATTTGTACTTTTCTACAGTCGTCAACAACCTTAACCAGAAAGTCAACGTTGGTCAAATCAACAACAAACAATCCTTGCAGGGATTCAATTGTAGAATTGAGGCTTCTGTGATCCATATCAAGTTATGAGAAAATATTTCAGCGTAAATCACATTATGATATATTTGTCGACGCGTTTCGAACCAACAAGTGTGGTTCATCGTCAGGACAAACTTGTCTTGACGATGAACCACAGTTGTTGGTTCGAAATGCGTCGACAAATATATCATAATTTGATTTGCACCAAAATATTTTCTCATAACAAACAATCCTCTTTGGAGCTCAGTCAAAGGCAGTCAAACTCAACCTTCTAAAGTGGTAAAAGTTAGTGCAAAACTATGACTAAATCAGTGGTCAAACCTGGTCAAATTATGCTCTTGAAGTCTTCGGTCAACTTTGCGGTCAACCCTGTGGTCAAGGTCAGTGAATGTGCCTAGAATACCTCGGTTTTGTGCCAACAAAAGTAACTCTCCAAAACCAAAATTTTGACCCAAAAATTGCAGTCAAATTATAGGTCAAAGTGCCTGGTCAACGCTGGTCAAACCTGCAACGGAGGTCTGAAATTCGACGTTGTAGTTTCCCTGTAATTCTTCCTTCTTGCCACACATGTGAAAGAAAAGATATGCCTAATAAGATGTATGAACCAATCAGATAAGGAGAGAGATGATTGTGTGATGAGATGGTGCCAAATGAGGTTGCAGGTCTCTCTTATTTATACAAATCGTTGAGGGTGAAGTGACATGTCTCTTGGGCTTCATAAGCCTACATGATGATGTGGCCGACCTTGACAATGTGCACATGTGTGGCCATAAATTCAAAACCACATTTCTGTTTATCCAAATTTGATGATCTTTAGGTCAATTTGGGTCCTCTCGAAAAGAGGAATCCAATGCAATAATCATCTCCATCAAATGAGCTGTTTAAAGAGGAATTTGACCCTAGTTTCCAATTTTTACACTCCCTCTCAACTAGGGAGAATTCCACTTGCCAATCCATCCATCATCATGCCATCCTGTCATCATGTACCATCCTTGCATCTCGTCTCAACTCTGTTAAGCACTGATATAAATAATGAAGAAGAATCAATTGATAGTGAGTCACAAGACCTCACCATTCTTGATCCTGGGGATTATAAAAATGCTAAAAAAAATGAAAGTGTTCGAAATCCACTAAAACTAGCGCAAGATCGTAGTGCTTATCATTTTGAATCCAACGCCACTTGAATCATCTCAAACCGACATCGTATGCTTAAGTTATGATGTTTTGAAGGTCTCATTCAATAACTAAAAAATTGATAGATAAAACATTTTCGAAAGAAATCACATTGAAGATTTTGGTCGATGTGTTTCGAACCAACCATTGTGGTTCATCTTTAGGGCAAGATGAAGAAATAGATCTAGGTAGTAGATTAAATAGGAAGATAGGTCATCCTAACGGCTAAAAGAAAACGACTATATTTGACTAGGGGAGGAAAAGGGAAACATTTTATATTGTTTAAATAAATTTTTATTACTTAATAATATTTATTTATTATTTATTAAACGGCTATATTTGACTAGGGGAAGGAAATATTTTAATGGTAAATAATTTTTTTACTACTTAATAATATTTATTTTTTTATTTGTCTATTATTTTTTCTTTTTCTTTCTCGTTTAACTTCGACTTAGAAAATGTATATATATATATATATATATTATATATATACATTATATACAAATATATATATAATATACATAAACATATACATACATAAAATATATAAATATAATTTTATTTTTTAGTTTTTATCCGGGGAAAGAAAATTTAATAATTTCATAAATAGAAATTACACGCTGTAGATGCCCGAAGGCCTATGCTGTAAACGTGGCAATGAAGTCCACAGTCAAAAGATCAATAATATATACAAGTAAACCCGGAGGGTGTACTGTGCTGATGCATAATTATCTGCTAAGTATAGATCCAATACATAACCCACACAGGGGTTGACAACCAAAAAGTCTGTTCTATTATGTACAGAGCAAAACTGATAAAGTTCAGATTATAGAAACTGAGAAAATTAGAGGTTGTTGCCCCTTTGTAGTCCTTCGTCCATATATGGTCTGTGGAAATAACGATAGCTCTCTGTAGGTGTATGTTCTGTAATCAACCACTCCCCTAGAGGACGATGCGTCGCTTCTTTTGATAGCCTGTCACCGGTTTCATTTCTTTCCTTGTAGATGTGAGAAACAGAAATCTGATCAAAGAAAGTTTTGAAAAAAACAATTTCTTCCAATATAGATCTCAAAGAGTATGCAGCGCAAATAGCTGAATTGTTAAACCAATCAGGCACTATCTTTGAATCTCCAAAGATTTGTATGTTCCGGCATTGTTTCAGGATAGCAAAGTATAGCAGATGGCGTAGAGTTATTAATTCAGCATGGTTGTTGGTGCCAGGACCCAGTCCCAAGCAAATCTGGTAGTGGTGAGTATCAGTAAGATAGAGGCAAATACCGCCCCCACAGCCATGTTGTTGTGCAACACCGTCATAATAGGCCCACAGGATAGCTTTGTTGATCTGTTCCTGTTGAATAATCCTTTGTCTCTTTTGGCTATCATCATTTGGAGCTCTTCGAATGCGGCACAAATCTGAAAGGGCAGAAGGTTCCAGTTTACAAAATAATCATCAATTTTTTTTTTTTATTTCTTTTGAGCCAAATATACCAGGAGACGAGGAGAGGCAGATTCCGAGTTTTTGGTACAGTAGATGTAGACCACCAGTTCTCCCAGGCCGAAGTAATGTCCACCCCCTGCCAGATTCTAGTTATGTTTAGAGATTGAAGTACATGTGTCCATATGCTTCTGGTGGTAGGGCAGGTGAGAAAAAGATGTTGGGTTGATTTTTCTTCCTGGAGGCAGAGTACACATCGGGTAGGCCCCATATAAGCCCTCCTTTTCAGATAGGATCCCGTGGGAATCTTGTCTTCCAATATATTCCACATCAATAGTCTGGTACGTGGAGGAGCTTGTAACTTCCAGAGATTATGCCACTAGCTTCTAATTATCTCTAGTTTCTTGTCTGCTATGATTATGTTATACCCCTGTTTCGGTGTGTATTGCCCAGCGTTAGAGTGAGCCCAGATTAGCTCATCTTCAGCAATCCGTAATCTGACATGTGTTTCTGTAAGAGCCTGTAGGTAGTTTTTCCATATCTTACTCTAGTCATTTGGAATGTGCCAGTGCGGGTCAGTCAACTAGGATTGAGTATGGAAAGTGGTATTTTGCTGATCCCCTATCTGTCCCAGATACTTGATGCCTCTGTTGTTTAGATGCAGGATCAATCCATCAGGTAGTATATGGGAGTTACCACTGCCAATCCAAGGATCAATGCCAATACGGACAGAAGCCCCATTGCCAATCTTCCATAATAAGCCCTCCTTGATGATAGAGATAGAATTTAGGATGGCCCTCCAAATCACCGAAATACCCTTTCTGTGACAAGAAGGGCTTATGATCCAATCTATGATAGTCATCAGCCAGATGTATTTGTGGTGTATAACCTCAGTCCATAGGCTATTTTGTTTAAGGAGGAGCCAACCTTGTTTGGCTGCCAAGGCTTGGGCAAAAGTTGGAAGAAGTTTAAGTCCCCCGCCTCCCCACTACTTCGGAGTAGCAATTCTAGTCCATTTAATCCAGGAAAATGGTCGGCCCTCCTTGCTTCCATTCCAGAGGAATCTACAACAGATTTGTTGAATTCTGTGAAGTATTCCTCTAGGTATCCAGGCAAGTGACATCCAGTACACCGGGGTGGCTTCAAGGACTGATTTGATAAGGACCAGTCTGCCTGCCCTAGACAATAGCTTATGACACCAACAAATAATTCGCTTCTCCACTTTTGTGATGAGCCAGGTCTAGTTTGCAATCTTATAACCATTTGGCTTTAGTCTGAAGCCCAAATATTTTAAACCTCCCATCAAATCAGTTGTTTGAAAGGGAAAAAATTGATTGGCCAGCTGAGATTCCTGTAGGGTGCAATCAGATAGAGAGATGGTGGATTTTTCTCTGTTGATCTCCATTCCCGTGGCTCTGCAGAACAGGTTCATAATCTCATTTAAAGAGGTGGAGTCCCGGACACTGTCATTCAAGAAGATCAGTATGTCATCTACAAAGAGTAGATGGGTCAGGTAGAATTGATCCATAATTTTTAGGCCTTGAAGGCCCCCCCTTTTTTCCGTAGCTATGTGCCTGCTCAGTCCTTCCATGACCAATAAGAAAAGGAGAGGTGATAAAGAGCATCCTTGCCTGATCCCTCTATCAATATAGAAGGAAGGCGATGCAGAACCATTAATGAGGATGGCGAAAGAGACAGAGGAGATGCATCCCATGATCCAGCTGGTGAGAGCTGGGGGGAAACCCAAATGAGTAAGAATCATCTTGACGTATAGCCAATTCACCTTATCGAAAGCCTTTGCCAGATCAATTTTAAGAGTGAGTCCCTTGAGATTTTTGAGTTTGATGGAGTGTAGGGCTTCCTGGGCTATACCAATGGCATCCTGAATATGTCTATGGTGGAGGAAGGCAAATTGTTCCTAGGAGATATGATTGGATAAAATAGGCTTGATGCAATTGGCGATGATTTTAGAGATGATTTTGTACAAGCAGTTGCAAAGGGATATAGGCCTGAAGTCGTTGAAAGAGGTTGGTGAATCTGTCTTAAGGATCAAGGCCAAGAAAGTGGAGTTTATGAGGGGGTGGATGTGTCCCGAAGTTCTGCTTTCTTCAATAACTGCAAGAAGATCCTCACCGAGAAGCTCCATAAAAGCCAAATAGAACTCCAATGGCCAGCCGTCCGGGCCAGGACTCTTATCCTTCTTGAACCATTTGAGAGTTCCTTCTAATTCTTCCATAGTGACTGGTTGGTTTAAGTCCTCTATCTCCTCCGAATCCACAAACCTTGGAAAGTGGGCAGCTAGATTGATGATATCCGGGAGGTTGATGGTTGCCGGCATAGTGAATTTCCTTTTGAAATGTGAAATCCCCAATCTGGCAAGTTGAGGGTGAGTAGAGGCCCAACCTTCAGACTCACAGGGCATCTGCCAAATAGTATTAGAGGCCTTTCTTCCATTTGCATAGTTGTGGAAGAATTTAGTATTACCATCCCTCGCTTGGAGCCAGGTGGCTCTGCTTTTCATATCCATAGTTCTTCCTTTTCCAGGAGCATCTTTTTTTTGGTTCTCAAGCGTAACAAGATTCTTTTTAGTCTCCTCTGTTAGGAAACCTAGCCCCTGTACATCCGTAACTGTGCAATCTGTAATTCAATATTAGCAAGTTGCTGGTCATCTCTAAGCTTTTTTCTCTTAGACCACTCCTTTGTCAATGACCTGAATTTATTAAGTCTAGTACATAAATCTGTAGCCGACCTCTGTTCCCTCAGGGGGGGCTGAGCTCTCCAGAACTCAGTCACCATGTTGATGAAGTCCGGATCTTTAAGATGTCCCGCAAAGAATTTGAAAGGGGAGCGCGGCTTTTTTGATGGTCCTGTAACTTGGAGAAAAATGGGTAGATGATTAGAAGATTCCCCAGTTCCCACCCATTGTCGATAAAGGGGAAGGTACCAGATGAGGTCTTCATGAATCAAGAACCGATCCAGTCTGCGACCCAGGGCAGCCTCCCCAATCCGCCTATTGTGCTAGGTGGGAAATTTCTTATTCATGGGGACATCCACTAATTTGCAGGTATCCAGAAGAGTACTCATCTGATCAGAAATAGGATCGATTTGGGCGTGTTGTCCCCAGTATTCTTCCATGCCCAAAGAAAAGTTTAGGTCCCCCCTTATGATGGAGGTGTTGGTGATAAGATCATGATCCAGCAAATTGTGCCAAAATTCCATTCTGTTCTGATTAGGTGCATAGATGTTAATCACTTTTAACTGTAGACCCAGTTCCCCGACGAAGATGTCCATTCCAATGAATCCCTTGCCGCCCCAGGTGGATATATGCTTAACTGTTTTAGGATTGATGCCAATTGCAAGGCCGCCAGACCTGCCTATGGCATCCATACCCTGAAATACCTAGCCCGACAGAATAGATTGAAGGGATCGGATAGAGTCGTCAACAATGCCAAGAGTTTCTTGAAGGAAGAGAATGTCACAGAAAGTATCCTTTAACAATCTTTTTAGAGCCAATTTCTTTTTGGAGTTGGCTAGTCCCCGACAGTCGTAGGAGAGCCAGATCATGAGGGACCATGGGCAAAGGGCTCCAATTCTCTAAGCGCCCTCTCAATGGTATGCTGTCGGCCCCTCGCCACATCCGCCACCACTAACTTTATGGTAGATTTGAGCTTTGAAGGGCGCCCTCTGGTAGGTTTATGAAGCTTGGTCCTTCCTAGGGAAAGGCCCAATCCAAGACGCGGGGGGGAGGGACGAGATCTAGAGAGGAGGTTGTAGGGATGGTGATCAGGCCCATAGGGTGAGGAGGGGTGCGAAGGGGGAGAGGAGAAATCCCTGTGTGAGGTGGGTGTGGTAGAAAAAGTGGGCAGGGGAACAGATAAAGAGTAGGGGATGGAAGGAATAGTGCAAAATGCAGAAGAGGGGGAAAGCAAAGAAGTATGCAAAACATTTAACATGACATCCGAAATAAGAGCATCAGATATGGGGAAGAATCATTACCCGACAGAGAAGAAGCTTCCGCTGCAGATTTGGAACGAGTCCTGGGAGGAGATGCTGGAGCTTTACGCTGGTTCCTATTCTTCTTAGTGGTATCCACCGCAGCTTCAGCCGGTGCCCCTCCTTGTTCCTGTTCACCCTTTTTCTGCTCCATAGAGGTCTGTTGCTTCGTCCCCTTTGAGTTTTCTATGGTCACCGAAGAATTCAGAGGGCAATCCTTGTATAGGTGACCCACCTTGTGGCACCTCCTATATCGAAATGGGACTCCTTTGTAGTCCAGAAGTTGCTTGCGGGAAAAATGCCTCCTGTGGAGAGTGATTTTCTCCTCCAACCCAGCCCTGGTGTCAAGATGAACCAATATTCTTGCCATTGTCATGATTCCAGTTTTTTCGAAGGATTTATCATATTCCAGGTATGTCCCCAGGGCATCTCTGATATGCTTGAAAACTTGAGGTGTCCAAAATTGCATAGGTAGACCTGGTAGTCTGATCCAGATGGGTCCAGCACCAAGATGTTCACGTTCAGGATCGAAAAGAGGATCCCATCGCTTCAATAGAATAGGAGCGAGCTCAATATGTCAGTGACGTGACAAGATCCAATCCGTGTACTCCTCCCTATGAAAGCGGAGGGCGAACCATCCTCTGGCCAACACCCGAATTACAGGGAGTTCTTTCAACAAGGAACCCCATATCTCCTCAGTCCATAGCCGCAATCTCTCCACTGAGTAGTTTCTGCCTCTAACACGGCCAACCAGAACTTTCCTCGCCGTATCCATTGTGTCTTCCATTTGAACGTCTTCGCCGAAGGTCAGATTGATATCAGTGTCTACAACTCTGAGACATCGACCCTTTTTCAATTGATCCGAGCATCATCCCATAGGGAAATATTTCAAGAGGCTCCTGCAAGGTTCCGAAGAGCTGTGATGCACCGAAAACGAGGGTCTAGGGTTAGGTATAGGAGTGCTGAAACATCCTGAGCGAATCGAGGAGTGAGGGTTGAGGCTGCACGAGCCCGGGTGAGCGAAGGACTGCTCAGGTTGCGGGGGGTTAGACAGGCCCGCCTGTGCAATGGAGATGGAGGGAGGGAACATAGGCAGGGAGTGCTGTGGGTGCGGGGGGGGGGGGGAGGGGGATGCTGCGGGATGTAAGGAAGGGGGAGTCGAAAGTGGGGGAGGCATGAAAGGAGGAGCTGAGGAGGTTCAGGGTAGCAGGGGAGAGGGGGGGACATTCCAAGCCCAGAAGATCCGTCATGTTGACCACGAGGTGCTGGCGCTTTCCGGAGATAGGCGAGTGTCTCTTCACCTGTTTAGTAGCTTTCAATCGACCTTGATTATTCTTCCAGGGGCCCTCTACTGATGTGGAATTATGCGCCCAAATCTCCTGCCCAAGCATGGGGTCCTCGTAGTCCACAAGGTCCTCTTCCACCATATTAGCTGGTTACAAGACCTGACCACCGCGTATCCAGGGGGAGGCAGGCAGAAATGAACGGGGATGACAGTCGAGGTAGTGGAGGTAACAGAGGCAAGGCCAGGAACCACGAGCACAATCACACAAAAAAACAAAGAAAATGCCGACCAACTCGACTGTAGATGGCAGAAGCAAATAAAAGATGAATAAGAAACAAAAACGCGGTCATACCCGCGAAGGAAACCATGCAGCTCTGTCCATTGAGCGCACCCCGAAACAGTGCCACAGAACTGTCATCTAAAACCCTAGGGTTCCGCCATCGCTAAGGTTCAGAGCTCTTGATAGTCCTGATCATGAAACCTGCCAATTTCAAAAATTGAAAAATGTATATATAACAAGGATTAAAACAAATTTTTAATTTGGGTATAAATTGGAAAAAAATAATTCATAAAATAATAATAATAATAAATAAATAATAATACTAATAAAAATAATAAATAAAATAAATAAATGAGGGTATTCCTCTCTACCTAATGAAAAATACATAAAAAGGAAGAATGAAAAAAGGATTTGTAAATAAAACAAACAAGAAACGAGACAAAAGGCTTAGACAATGACGGAGAAAACTAAAAGAGGGTGGGAATCCAACAAGTACTAATTTTCCAGTTGTCATCCCTATTAATATTACTGGAGGACCTTTCAATTTCAATGGCTTCCCTAAACTTATGGTGATGAAAATGAGAAATCTTTGTGATAACCCTAGCCTCCTCAAGCATATATGATGCTTGGTCTTCTTTGCATGCTTCGCCAAAGCTGAAGATATGGTCCTCCCGTGGTTGATATCAGTAGTGTGTTCCTTAATCCTCTGGTTAATAGATCGACCCGCTTCGCCAATGTATGAGGTTCCACAAGAACATGGGATGATGTAAACACCTTTCATATCCATATGGTTCACTTGGTCTTTAACATATTTTAGGGAACTTCTAATGGTGTTGAGGAGTCTAAAGGTTGAGGGAACATTATGCTTCTTCAGGATTCTCACAATCTTGTTTGTCGTCCCTTGGATGAAAGGGAGGTGAACTCCTGAACTATGATCAATGGTGTATTTCTTAACCTTAGGACCCTTACTCTCTTTCATGAAAGCTTTAACACCCTGCTGCCTACTATAACCATTTTGGACAAAAACATTAAGGAGATGGGACTTTTCTTTAGAAAGGTGGTCTTCATCAGAAATCCTTAGAGCACGAGTGGCTAACGTGCTGAGAACACCTATATTATGAGCAGGAAAATGATGGGAACTAGCATGAAGATATTGCTGGGCTGCTGACTGGGCAGTCCGTACTATTGATGTCAACATGACAACTGGACGTACAAGAGGCCAATCATAGCTCACTAAGTGTTAGTTCGTATAGGGGATATTTGGCATTATTTTATTGGTTCGTGCATATTTGGTGGTCCAATAGGGGGCCATCACGTGGTCCAACCAGAGGCCACCATGTGGCACCTTGTGATTGGTAAAAAAAATTTGCAAAGGGACCCAAAGGCCTTGGTGGGGTTCAACCCCTCAACCTACCATGGACAAACTCCGCACTCTATCATTAGATCACAAGGTGGTTCTTAATAAGCTATGGTCGCAACTTCCATTTAAGTTTTAATAGTGGCGCGTATGGGGGAGTGGGGTCGGGTGTTAGCCCTGACCCTTGGTCATAAGGTTATGCACCAAACCAACAACAGAGGAAAATTCGAAGGGGGTGGGGACTCAACCCCAGCCCCAGGTTACGTGAAGGGCCATAAGACTGCAACTAAGGACTTGGCGAAAGGGGCGAGGCACTTGGCCTTAGCTTGATCCCATCCGATCATGGTGTAACGAATGATGAACAGTTATGGGGCTCTGGTGGTAGTGGTGGGTAGTTAGCCCCGACCCTTGGCCCTATGGACACACACATGACCACTCATTGTAGACAGAAGGATCAGATCAAACCGCTCGCCCTTCGAACACCTGGGCTTAATATGACCACATTCGATGCTTAAGGGGATATTGGTGCGATTAAGGAGGTGACAATTTGCCCCTTTTCAGGGCAAATCTCGCAGGCACCAAGCAATTTTTTCACTCGATGGTTGGCAGAAAGGCAGAAAACGTAGAATGATTAGCCAGAATTGCAGAATTGCAGAACAATTAGCAAAAATTGTTCAAGGAGGCATAACTTGCTCAATGTTTGTTTTTTTTGAGCTCAAGAGGAGCCCATATAGTTGTTTTAGAGCATTCTAAATCCATTGGCAACACTATTTTTTCATTTTAAGGATTGTAAACTAATGTAATTAAAGATTTGAGTACATAATTGCATAGGACTAACATTGGAAGTTGGACCTGGAGATGTCGCCCAGGAGGGGTGAGCTTTGTTATCAAATATTGTTTTATGTTGTTGTGTATGGTTCATATTTCTTTGTTTATTTTCTGCAAACTAATTTTTAAAACACTAAAGTTTATGTGCTTTTGCAACTTGATCCATTTCCCATAAGACATAAAATAACTTGCAACTTTTTAATAAACCTTAAGTTTTTAAAATCAGATCAATTTGGTATTAGAGCATGGTTATTTTGAAGGTTTGATTGTGTTTGCAAGTGTTTTTTGATGCTTACAAGGTTAAACTTGAAAAGAGGAGTGCTTAAAGAACCAAATTATCAAATTGGTTCAAGGAGGACATAAAACCCTCAAACTTCACCAATCATGGCACATGAAGAAGGACATGAGATGATTTCTAAGGATGAGAGAACTTTTAGAAAAGATTTCTTTGAAATGTCTCAAATAGTGAAAGTTTTGCTTGAATAAAAGTCTACAAGTTTGCAAGGAGAGAGCTCAAATCAATCAAAAGGTAATGGAGGAGATGGGAGAAATCCTCCACCTCTGCCTCCACCTTTCCCTCCTCCTTAACCTCCATCTTCACCTTCATCCTCCTCCACTTCAACCCCTTCACATACTCCTCCAAGGTCTCCAAAAGGACATGCTAAGTCTCCTTTGTTAAAGCTTCATGCCAAATTTGAATTGCCCATGTACAATGGAGAAGTAAATGTTGAAAAGTTGGATAGTTGGGTTTGTCATATTGAAGTTTATTGTAGGATTCAAAGGATTAAAGATGATGTGACCAAGATCTAGCTTGCTTCTCTTTCATTGGAAAGTGCAACTCTCATCTGGTGGGAGGTCAGAACTCAAGAAGAATTGAAGAAAAGTGGTAAAATCATCTCTTCTTGGAATGCTTTTGTAGATGCATTAAGAAGGCAATTTTATCCATTAGCTTACATGCAAAATGCAATTATGGATTGACAAAATTTTAGACAAGCTAAAGGTCAAAGTGTTCAAAGTTATACACAAGAATTTAGAAGAAGAGCTTTAATCTTGGGTATAGATTTATCTTCACAAAAAACTCTCCTTAAATACATAGGTGGATTACATAGCTATTTGAGACATACAATTCTCATGTTGAACCCCACAAATCTAGATGAAGTATGTGTTTAGGAAACTCATTTAGAAGCAAGAGGGAAAAATGTTCCTCAAGGGACTAGAAAGAAGCCATTCAAATCTGGAGACAGAGGAAAGGGGAAGTTTAAAGGCAAGGGTAAAAATAATGCTCCAATCAAGAAAGAGGGAGAAAAACTCACATGCAAACATTGTTCAAAAGAAGGCCATGATGAAGAGTATTGTTGGAAATTACATCTAGAATTGAGACCAAAAAAGTTTAATAACAAGGGGAAACAAATGATTGTTGCAACAACTCAACAAGATCTAAGATATGATTTAGGTGATGAGACCAAAATCACAACCAAGGGAATGAAAGGTAAGGATTCTATTGCAAGTACTAGTTCTTCTAGTAAGCCCATTGATCCTTAAAATGATAAAGAAAGAATTGAACTTTCCCATATTAGAGTCATTACAAAAGATACCAAAGTAGATACTTGTTTGATAGTGGATCCCAAGCTAACCTTATTTCTGAATTCACTGTCAAGAAACTAAACTTAGCAACTATCCCTCTTCCTCAACCTTATCCTTTGGGTTGGGTATGTGACAATGCCAAATTGCAAGTGACAATAAAATGTAAAATTAAATTTTCCATTACTGCAATCTTTATTGATGAGGTAGAGCTTGATGTTGTACCACTTGACATATGTGGGATTGTTTTAGGGAGTCCATACTTGTATGACTTGAAAGCCATATTCTATCGCCATGCAAACAAATATCATTTGTTTAAAGATGGAACTCAGTATATTGTTAGAGCACATTGCAAGAAAATGAATCTGTCTCTTGTAAGTGTTGTTCAAATGAAAAAGCTTGTAAATGCTAGTAAGAATTTTGTATTGTTGATGATCAAACCCAAAGATACTGCTGATTTTGAAGCCTTCCATGGATGTGATGTAATACTCAAGCATGGTTTGATTGAAATTGTTAACACATATGATAAGATGTTTCAGGAACCTGAAGGGTTGCCTCCCAAAAGAGGAATCTAACATGAGATTCAATTGTAGTAGGATGCACCTCTTCCAAATATTGGCATGTATAGAATGTTAGTTTTGGAGAATGCAAAGATCAAGAAGCAAATTCAAGAGATGCTTGACAATGGGGTCATTAGACCAATTACAACTCCTTGTGGGTCGCCTATTGTCTTGGTTCCAAAGAAGGATGGTACATGGTGCATGTGTGTGGGCTTTAGAGATTTGAACAAAATCACGATAAATAAATGCTATCCTCTTCATTGTATTGATGATTTGCTATATCAATTGAAGCATATTGTTTATTTCACTAAGTTGGACTTGAGAAGTGGTTATCATCAGATCAAGATTTCTGAAGGTGATATTTGGAAGACTACTTTCAAGACAAAACAATGTTTGTTTGAATGGTTAGTTATGCCATTTGGGCTTTGTAATGCACCTGCAACATTCATGAGAGTTACGAATGGTGTATTGAGACCATTCCTTGATAATTTTTTCGTAGTCTATTAGATGATATTCTGGTTTTCAGTAAGACTTGTGAAGGGCATGTCAAGCATGTTAAGCAAGTTTTAAATGTCTTAAAGAAAGAGAGATTGTATTTGAAGATGTCTAAGGGTGAATTTTGGAAAACCTCTTTAGTTTATTTGGGTCATATTGTTGGAGGGGGTGAGTTGAAGATTGACCCCTCAAAGGTTGAAGTCATTATGAATTGGCCTAAACCCAATAATGTGATAGAGGTTAGGAGATTTTTGAGAGCAACTCAATATTGGAGAAATTTTATTGCTAACTTCTAATTATTTCAACTCCACTACATGCTTTGACATGTGTGAAACAGGTCTTTCAGTGGGGAGGCAAGCAACATAAATCCTTCGATACATTGAAAGAGAAAACTAGTACAACACCAGGTCTTGCACTTCTAGATCTTAAGCAACCATTTGAGATTCAAACCGATGCAAGTGACTATGCCATGGGAGCAGTTTTGATGCAACATGGTAAGCCTATCTATTATCATTATGAAACCTTTACCAATGCAGTAATTAACTATCCAAATTATGACAAAGAGTTGTATGCTTTGGTACAAAACACGAAGAAATGGAAGCATTATTTAATGGGTAAGGAAACAATTATTCATACTGACCATCAACCTTTTCAATATTTGCAATCGCAAACCAAGATACAACAAGCTATACATTTCAGGTGGATGGGATTTCTACAGCAATTCCATTTGGTAATCAGGTTTAAGAAAGGTATATACAACAAAGTTGTTGATATGTTATCAAGACCTATTGTTAGTGCATATTTCATTCTTAAGCATAATTCTATCATGCGTGAGAGCTATGTTGAATAGTATGCTAACGATGAAGATTTCAAATATGTTTATGCAACTCTATGTCAGGGAAATCATGTTGAAGAATTGGATTATCATGTTCATGATAAATTGGTGTATCATCTTGGAAAGTTATGTGTTCCACATGGTGAAAGAGTCAACATCATAAGGGAAGCTCATGTTTCTCTTATTGCTGGCCACTTTGGTGTAGGCAAAATAGTGGCACAATTACATAGGTATTGATATTGGCCTCGTATGAATGAAAGTGTGTCAGGATATGTAAGAGGTTGTTCTATGTGTGCTACTAATAAACCTAGAAATAGAAAGTTGGGTTTGTATACTCTACTTCCTGTTCCTTCCCGTCCTTGGGAAAGTGTTTCTACAAATTTTGTGGGATGGATACCTATGTTTAGGAAAGGTCATGATTATATTTATGTTTTTGTGGACCGTTTAAGCAAAATGTGTATTTTGATGCCTTGTAAGAAGCAGGTTACAACTGAATAGACCGCACAAATGTTCTTTCAAAATTTATGGGTGAATTTTGGGTTACCCATTTTATTATTTCTGATCAAGATTCTCAATTTGTCAGGAAATTTTGGTCAAGTTTATGGGAAGTCATGGACACCAAGTTGAAGAAAAGCATGAAATTTCATCCACAAATTAATGGCTAGACAAAATTAGTGAATAGAAAAACATTACATCTTCTTTGTGGTTACTGTAGAAAACATCCTAAGATTTGGGATGAACACTTACACTACATAAAACATGCCTACAACAGAGCCAAGCATTCTTCGACTCAAACATCTCCATTTGAAGAATGTTTGGAATACTTACCAAAATATCCCTAAGATTTTGTTTTTGGGAAATATGTTGCAAGATGGTCATAGTGACATAGATAAAACCAAGTGCTTTATTGAACAAGTTCAGTTGGTGCATCAAATGGTACAAGAGTAGTTGGAAAAGAGTTAAGCCAAGTATAAGGAAATACATGATAAGAATCGTGTTGACCACAACTTTTAGGTGGGAGATCAAGTTTGGATTTACATTAGCAAGGAAAGGCTCCAAGGAGAAGGTAAAAAACTCAAACCAATCAGATATGGACCCTTTAAAATTTTGGAAAAGATTGGTAATAATTCTTTTCGGCTAGATTTGCTTCCATACATGCAAGTTTATGTTGTTGTAAATGTGGAGAACTTAAGATTATATGAGCCTCTTTTGATTGAAAATCATGGAGACAATGATCATATTCCAATAGTAACATATTTCTCTCCTGAATACTTAGAAGAATTACAACAAGATAGTATTCTTGACAAGAGGATAAGGAATTCATGCAGAGATAATGTGGAGTAACTTCGTGTGGGGCTCAAGGGAACTAATCCAAGTAAGGCCAAATGGATTGAGATTGGAAGGGTGAGGGAGTTGTATCCTCACCTACCTATTGACTGAAAATAACCTTTTGGTGGTCCAAAAGCTTCAAGTGGGGAGAAATGATCCAAGGGATCAGAAAAATGCTTAAAAATGAAAGTGCTCAAAATCGCCAAAAACTAGTGCCAGATAATAGTTCTCAGCATTCTGAATCCACCACTTGAATCGCCTGAAACTGACATCGTATGGTCAAGTTATGATGTTCTAAAGTTTTGCTTCAACATCTAAAAAATTTGCAGGTGGGCTAACTGGGCTATGATTGGGCAGTTCTTAATGGTGATGTCAGTATGAAATCTGAGCTTACGAGAGGCCAATCATATCTTTCCAAGTGTCAGTTCATACAAGGGATATTTGGCATTATTTTATTGGTTTGTGTAGATTTGGTGGCCCAATAGGAGGTCGCCACATAGCCCAACCAGAGGCCACCACATGGCACCTTGTGATTGGTCAAAATTTTTGCAAAGGGGCTCAAAGGCATCGACGGGGTTCGACCCTTCGACCTACTATGGACAAACTCTGTGCTCCACCATTGGATCATAAGGTGGTTCTTAATAAGCTATGGTCTCAACTTCTATTTAATTTTTAATAGTGTCACGTATGGGGGAGAGGGGTTGGGCGTTAGTCTTGGCCCATGGTCATCACACTATGCACCAAACCGACGATGGAGGAAAAGTCGGAGGGGGCAGGGACTCAGCCCCAGCCCTGGGTTCCATGAAGGGCCATAAGACTGCAACTAAGGACTTGGCGAGAGGGGCGAGGCAATTAGCCTTAGCCCCGGGCCCATCAGATCATGGTGTAACCAACGACGAAAAGTTATGGGGCTTCGACGGTGGGGGCTGGCAGTTAGCCCCGACCCCTGGCCCTATGGACACACACATGACCACCCACCATAGGAGGAAGGAGTGGAGCGGCAGGGACGTTCAGTTAGCCTGACCCTAGGATAACTGGGCTTAATATGACTACATCTAATGCTTAGGGGGATAATGGCGCAATTAAGGAGGCGACAATTTGCGCCTTTTTCGACATGAATCTCGTCGATGCCAAGCGACTGTGTCACTTAATTGCAACAATTAGCCAAAATTGCATAATTACAGAACAATTAGCGTAACTTGTTCATTGAGGCATAACTTGCCCAATATTTGGTCTTTTTGAGCTCAAGAAGAGCCTAGATAGGGGTTTTTGAGCATTCTAAATCCATTGGAAACAATATTTTTGCATTTTGAGTACTGTAAATTTATGTAATTACAAATTTTAACACATAATTG
The DNA here is from genome assembly GCA_000404065.3 of Pinus taeda. NCBI lineage: Eukaryota > Viridiplantae > Streptophyta > Pinopsida > Pinales > Pinaceae > Pinus > Pinus taeda. The sequence goes on along the minus strand of APFE031141994.1, from coordinate 46,876 downwards.
AAGAGGCCCAACGTTGGAAGCTAGACCCAGAGATGTAGCCTAGGAGGGGTGAACTCTGTTATCAAACTGTCTTGTTTTGTTTTGTATAGTTCATATTTCTCTATTTATTTTCTATAAACTGAGTTTTAAAACATTAAAGTTTATGTGATTTTGCAACTTTATCCATTTCCCATAAGACATAAACTAACTTGCAAATTTTTAATAAACCTTCAAGTTTTTAATTCAGATCAACCTCCACTAACAAAAGTCGGCCCAAGGGTAGAACCCTAATTAGACTTGATCCCAGATCAAGTTGTTGAACACCATGCATCATAGACATAGGGAGTACGACAGTACACGATGCGTCCATCTATATTTTTATGGTCCCCATCCACTTTTCCCAATTCATTAGCTAGATGAGAGGTACTTCCCATGGGTCTCGAACTACATGGATAGGATCTATGTTTGGGCATCCACAGGAGAAGATGAACCACTCATCCTGCTTATATTCTATAGGATAAGGTGAACTACTCGCACTACACACATGTCAACCATCATGGGGTATCACAAGGGAATGTGAGCCACTCACCCTGTACACAACACACCTATAGGGGAAGGTGAAACACTCACCCTGTGGTTTCTCATAGCTCTAAGAAGTACCCCAAGCCCCCAGGAGCTCCTAGAGATTAGTGTCCAACTCAAGTGGGACCCTCATGGGATGGTTCTTCCATGACTCCATGTCTCTCTCCGAAGAATAAGAATTTGACCATCCCTAAGCGCTTCATGAGAATGTCAACAATCTGCTCATCAGTCTTAATGTGTTGGAGCCTTATTGCTCCCCATTGTACCATATCCTGGATAAAGTGGTACTTGATATCAATGTGCTTGGAGCGATCGTGGAATATGGGATTCTTTGAAATGTGAATCCCACTTTGGTTATCGTAATAGATCAAATAGTATCCAGCATGTGCTCAAATAACTCACCAAAGAGCTTCCTCAACCAAACAGCTTCACAACAGGCCATACTAGTAGCAATATATTTAGCCTTGTTGGTGCTTAGAGCAACTATTTTCTGCTTCCTGCTCATCCAAGAAATCGAAGTAGATCCCCAATGAGAGGTAACATACTAACGTGCTATTTCTATCCACCACATTGTCAGCCTATTCAACATCAATATATCCATGTAGCCTCAAATTACTGCCATTGTATCTCAGCCCATAGTTGATGGTGCCACGTAGATATCTCAAGAGATTCTTAACAACAATCCAATATATGTGATGAGGTTCGACCATAAATTGACTCAAAGTATTCAATGCAAAGCATATATCCAGTCAGGATTTTACCAAGAACATTAGGGCTCCCACAAGTTGTTGATACTCAAAAGGGTTTTCCATTTCGGGCCCAACAACACTTCCACATAGCTTCTTAAAGTTGAGTTCCATCGAAGAAGACACTGACTTGCAACCTACCATCCCACATCTCTCTAGCAACTTCAAAATGTATTTTCCTTGAGAAAGGAAAATCTCGCCTGGATTTTACCAGACCTCTAGGCTTAGGAAGCATTGCATTAGTCCTAGGTCCTTCATCTCGAACTTGGAAGTCAAATCCCTCTTTCATGGTCCACACCAGTCAGAAAGAAAGAATCTACATAAAGGACCAAAATGAGAGGAATTTCCTTTTCAACCTTGAAGTATAGTTTTGGTTCAACATAGATCCTTGTAAATCCCAGCTTCATAATATAACTATCAGTCCTCTCATACCAAGCCCTATGATCTTACTTCAACCCATTGAGGTATTTCTTCAACTTGCATGCATGTGTCCTTCTATCTTGTACTTCGAACCCTTGAGGTTGTTCCAAGTAGACTTCCTCCTTAAGTGAGCCATGCAAGAAATAAATCTTGATGTCCATTTGATGTTGGTTGCATCCTTGGTTGGCAGTGAGAGAAATAATAGATTGGATAGTGGTATATTAGGAAATTGGTGCAAATATCTCTTCATAGTCCCCTCCTTCCTTTTGAGAGAAGCCTCAAGCAATGAAACTTGCCTTATATTTTTTAGCACTCCCATCACCTCCATGTTTGATTTTGTATATCCATTTTGAGGTGACCAAAAACTTTTCCTTTGGTTTAGGCACCATTTCCTAGATATCATTCTTCATGATATATTCATATTCCTCATTCATCGCATCCTTCCATACTTGGTGTTTTACAACTTCTTAGAATGTAAATGGTTCAACTTGAACGATAGTACTCATTGAAGCCAACTACCCTTGATACTTGTTCGGCTTCTTACTTTCACGGAATGTCCCTCTTGGAGCAATCTGTATTTCAACATCTTCAAGAGTATCTTTGAGCCATAATGGAAGTTTCCTTGAGGTAGAGGGATGACCAAGAGGTGGATCAATAGGATCCATCGGGCCTTCAACATCGCGCATAGGATCATCTGACGAAGGTTCATCCTATTTTTTAGTAGCAACATCATCATTTTCCTTCCTTAGTATGGGGAGATCTCTGGCTTTCATAAGGGAAATATCTTCATCAAAGGTGACACCATGACTTACTTCCACATCTATTTGGCTAGGTACATAGATCCTATATACTTTTAAATTTTAACTATAGCGAACAAATATAGCTTTCTTGCCAGATTATTCCAAGTTGTTACTTTTCTCTTTGGGAACATGAAAGTACACGGGACAACATAAAATTATAAAATGAGAAACATCAGGTTTCTTGTAACACCCTCCTCCCACATCTATTCAAGTAACCAACCAACTGGGATAAACATCTTATGATAAGTTACTATGATATGATTCGACCTACTAAATCACCTTAATGAAGTGGAATCGATGAAAACACACCATACAAACCTTCCACATCAGCAACAAGACTCCCAGGAACCATCCCAACCTCTAAGGTAACTAGCCCTTGGGTCCCACTGAGTTTTTAAACCATTACACTCCCAGAAGCTCCCTTGATATGGGAATGCATGCATCCAGAGGGCTCTAGATGCCCTCACAACATGGTATGCCAACGTCTATGGAATTTTCTACCTAATGTTATGCCGACATCCCCAAGATTTGAGCATGTTTTTGCCCAGAGCCCATGTCACTACTCATAACTAAATGAAACCTTCAGAACAAAAATATAACAATGGAATGCTGATACAAATGCATTTACTTGAACAAGCCCTTGAATGGAACCCTACTAGCCATGACACACATTTCGTCAAACATACCACAAATATGTAATCTACAGGTGTAAACAACAAATCTAAGCATATGGGTCTCATACTCATCTGAGAATTGCTAAGAAGCATTGATTCCTCAAAACATTAGATGCAATTTCATCCATTAGGCCATAGATACATTGTCCATTCATTTACAAGTGAAAACATGATGAGATCCATACATAGCTACTGTCGTAATACATGTTCATAAACAACATAATAGAAACATAAATACTAAGGAAAACATATGCATATCATCCATATATAAACCAATATAATACTCATGAAATAACAAGGAGAAATAACCTCATATTAGTGATCAAAGGTCAACCAGTTGTGGGACTTCCATGAACCACTTGACCGTAGACATGGCTGAGCTAAATCTCTCTTCAGCCAGTCACCCCCATGACATATTCGAAGCATGAATGTGGGATCTCATAAAACACATCAATCAAGAACCATCCATGGGTTCTAGAGGCCAAACCACCTCAACCCATCAAACATTGATTCCACCTCATAGTCATACATCACAAAACCATCACTAGATTGGTGTCTACCCAAGCCTTCCAGGGCTCCAGAGCATCTTTTCCAGCCGGGGCTCTAGGAATAGTAACTCAACCCACAATTGTTTCCGGGCTCTAAAGCATTTATCCAACCAAGGCTCTAGGACTATTAAATCAATCCACTAAGGGCTCTAGAGCGTTTTTCCAACCAAGGCTCCAAGACTGGTAACTCAACCCAAGCTATTATAAGACTCCAGAGCATTTGTCCGACCAAGGCTTCAGGAACTAGTAACTCAACCCAAGCTAAAGAAAACATGAGAACCAACAAGAAAAAAAAAAGAAATAAACCCACAACACCATGGCAATCTAGGAAATGGCAAGGTTAGGAAAATCCATTGCCAATCCAAGAAATCCTTCATGCCAATGACAAATCATGACTAATAAACCACATGTATATGTCATGTATGCCAAAACTAGTGAGGAAAACATACATGAAACTCGGTACCTACAAGCAAAACCCAATGTAGATGTTGATTCCAATGTCCTCTTATGCTTTCCTGATCTTCCTTTGCCTTCTTGATCCAAAACTCCAAGTATGCCACATTCTCCAACAGTGCTCCAAGAAAACTTTGTGTCTAAGAGTATCAGAGAGATAGAGAATATAAAGACAGATCCAACATTGAACTCAAAAAATTCTGTGAACTGATCCTCAAAAGCATTTTTATTAATGAGAACTCTATTTCTTCATTTTCCATTATTTTTCTTCATTTTCCTCCTCAAATGCAACCTGTGACCTTTCACCTTTCTTTTCTCCTAATTTCCATTATTTTCATAAATAAATGTGCCAAAATGCCATTTGCCTTTCCAAAGCCTTTGTCATTTCCTTTTCCAATTTCCTTAGCCATTAATCAACAACAAGTGATCCCCATCACTATTTTTTTGCCCAACATTCAGCTTGGAATAAGTGTCCCATCCACCGTGGTTGTTATTTTTCCTTTATCACTTTTATTACATGGAATTTTCACCAGGGATGTTACAGAACCCTCTCCCTTGAGGGAAAACTGTCCTCAGTGTTCAACAACACCTACAACCAACAAGACTGTTGTAAGCAAAACATACTTCCCATGGAGCTTTATAACTTAGCTCATTACAATATTTATAATGATCATCCTGCTGAGAAGCAAACCAACATGACAACATAATAAGTATAACATCATAATAACATGAGAACCATCTCGCTTATTGGAGATTTATAATATAGCTCATGGTGGTATTTACATACATATACATATGTACATATACCAAATGTCACCAAAACATGTACCAAAACATGTACCAAAACATATACCAAAACTCAATCAACGAATAATGAAGGATACATCTTGTGCATCTAATCTGCCATCTCCCATGTAGCTTCATTGGGCCCAAAGTTCTTCCATTGCACTTTAACTTGCTTGGTTGCTCAGTTTCAGAGGATGAGGATTTTTCTTTGTAATATACACTACGATTATGGTTGGAATTCTTCTTCTGGATCTACCTGCAACATAGACCATTCAATCACATGATCAACATCTTTAACATACTTCTTAAGAAGTGACACATGGAAAACAGCATGGACTTTCACTATTGGAGGTAGTGCAATTCTATAGGCTACTAGCCCAATCCTCTCAATAATCATGAAAGGTCCACAAAACCGGGGTGCCATCTTAGCACATGATCTAATCCGTATAGAGATATTCTTTGGTTTGATGTGCAAGTACACCTGTTCCCCAACTTGGGACTCCTTAAACAACCTGTTTTGATCTGCATAACTCTTCTTCCTATCCTGTACTATCAAATTCTTCTTGATTACCTACATTTCTTGTTCCATGTTTGCCAACATGTCTGGTCCAATCAACACCCTGTTAACTGGATCACTCCAACGATGGGAGTTTTACAACTCTGCACAGACAATTCCTCAAACAAACCCATCCTTAGTGAGTCTTGGTAGCCTTTGTTGTAAGTGAACTCTACCAGTGGAAGGTACTCTTCCCACTTCCGTTGTTGATGTATCTTATACATCCTCAGCATTTCCTCCAATATCCTGTTGACCCTCTCTGTCTGTCCATCTGTTTATGGATGATAAGCTGTATTGAAGGCCAAATCTGTGCCCAAACCTGCAAACAACTCCTTCCGAAACTTAAAAGTGAACTTCGCATCCCTATCTGACACAATCTTCTTCAGAACTCCATGCAATTCAACCACGTCCTTGATGAAGACCTGTGCTACATCACTCGCTAAGAATGTAGACTTCACTGGAATGAAGTGCGTTATCTTGGTCAACTTATCCACCACTACCATGATGGAATCATGCTGTCTCACTATCCTCCACAAACCTATGATAATTTCCATGGAAAGGACCTCCCATTTCTACTCTAGAATCATAATCGGCTGTAGCAGTCCATCTAGGTGCTTACACTCTGCCTTCACATGCTGCCAATCCCAACACCTAGCCACAAACTCTGCTACATCTCTCTTCAAATTCAGGCAATAATAGAATTTATTCACTATTTTCAACGTCTTTTGATGACCTGGGTGACCTAAATATGGTTCCTCATGAAAATCCCTCAAGATCACCTTCTTGAGTTCACTGCTATCCGACACATATATCCTATCTCTTAATCTAACCAATCCGTCTACCATGAGAAGATAGTCCACATATTGTGTGCCTGCATCTATACTTGTAATTGTACCACTACCTATACTTGTACCTATACCACCACCTGTGTCTTTACCTGTACCACCACTTGTACCTGTACCTGTACCACTACCTAAACTCTGCTGCAACCTATGCACAATCTCCATATACCTAACATCTTGTTGTCTTACCTGCAAGATCCTATCCTGTAAGTCTGTCCCATAGGAGCTCATAGTTGCTATGTGATTTACTTGTATCCGCCTGCTAAGAGCATCTGCCACCCTATTCTCTTTACCTTTGATATACCTGATCTCAAAATCAAACTCACTGATCGTATCCAACCACCAAGCTTGTCTGTCATTCAGATTTGGTTGGTTAAATAGATATCACAACCCACTGTGATCACTCATCAGTACAAACCTTATTCCAAGAAGATAGTGCCTCCACATCCTCAATGCATGTATGATTGTTGTCAACTCAAGATCATGTGTTAGGTAGTTCTGCTCATGCTCATTTAGTTTTCGTGACTCATAGTATACCACACGTCCATCCTGCATAAGGAATCCACCAAGTCCTCTCTTGCAAACATCTGTACATACTACAAACTCTTTTTTAAGATTTTCAATCTTTAACACTAGTGCATGTGTCAACAACTACTTGAGTTTCTCAAAACTGGCTGCTCACTGCTCTATCGATTCAAACTTCTTACCTTTCTTCTGTAACAACGTGATAGGATAAGCAATCTATGAGAATTTCGTGATGAACCTCCTGTAATAACCTACTAACCCCATAAAATATCTCACCTCATCCACCTTCCTAGGATCTGGCCACTCCATGATAGCTCTTACCTTTTCTCGGTCCAGTGTTATGCCATCCTTGGAAACCAAATGTCCCAAGTAGTTTATCTCAGTATGAAAGAAACTACACTTGCTGAGCTTAACATACAACTGATGCTCTCTCAACAATCTCAACACTACTACTAAATTCTCAACATGCTCTTCTTCATTTTTAGATAATACCAATATATCATCAATGAAAACAATAACAAAATTGTCCAAATACAGATGCAACACACTATTCATCAAGCACATAAAGGTAGCTAGAGCATTAGTTAAGCCAAACGGAACTACAACAAACTTATAATGTCCATACCTGGTCTGGAAAGTTGCCTTGTAGATGTCCTCTTCTTTAATGCGTACTTGATGATATCTGGATCTCAGATCAATCTTTGAGAACACTGCTACTCCCTTCAGCTTATCAAACAAGTCACCAATACTTGATAATGGATACCTGTTCTTGATGGTCACTTTGTTTAACTACCTATAGTCAATGCACAACCTGAGAGAACCATACTTCTTCTTCATAAACAATAATGGTGTGCCCCATGGTGATACACTTGGTCTAATGTATCCTTTGTCCAACATTTCCTTCAACTGCAGCTTCAACTCTACCAACTTTAGAGTGGTCATCCCATAAGGTGTGTAGTGTCCTATCTAGGGTGCTAGACTGGGAAAAATTTATTATCGACCAGGGTGCATAGACTTAGAGGCGTGTGCCTAAAATATATAGACATAAAGGATCTAATCTAAGCCTACTCTTCCTAATTTCAATGCTGTGATTCGATTCAATATCAAACTATCAACTAAATATCAACTAAGTATCAAACTATGTATCACTATTAACTAAGATTCAATTCATAAAACGCTGTGCCTCACTGTAATTAAAGATTTTGGTCTCCTTATAGAGACATCAAACATAAAATCTTTGTTCAGTGCTACTCAACATTCATGAACATTCATTAACAATCATGCAAAGTGAAAATCGTAAACAAAAAGTTCATGACAGTGCTTTACAAGGTAACTCTGGATCGAATCCCTTACAGGATATGATTCACGATCCAAATGATAGTCTATTCAAGCGCATGCATAAACATATAAATAACGCATTCATAAATACATAAATATAAACATCGATTTGATCACTGCGCATATATATCAATATCAAATACCAATCAAATACTCTGACTGTAAACGCAATTAAAATGACACTGTAAATGCAATTAAAATGACAACAGTATACCATGTACGCAGGGCCCGTCCGCGTTCTTGGTATACTGAGCTTGTTATCCCACGATCACCGAATTAAAACAACGCACTGTGATTATAATGCAAGTCTATTTGTATTAAGTCGAAGCTCTGTTCATGAAGCAACAAGTAAAAACGTAACCGAACATACAACTGGGTTCAGAACTTATATTTACATATGGTTCACATCCCTTGAAAATGGATGTACATTCATGAGCGGCTGTTGCCGCTTTTACCAAAACACAAAATGTTTCTATCCTAGTTGACACATAAAAAAAGGAAACAACTAAAAATCGATTTGGACTGTGACTGTGCATTGTTGTTGCCTTTGTCGCCAACATGCCATAGTTGACCAGTCGTTGACCGCGCATGTAGGAGGGTTGTTTCCGTTGCGGGATAGGTGCTTGTCCATGCTTGGACATTCCGATTTTCACCCATACCTTTCGCTCTAGCCTGGCTGTCATGCCACATGTCAAACAATAAGCCATTTATAGGATGTTGGGACTTCCTGTAGTCATTTTGCCCAAAAACTCCTAATTTATTAACACAAAACCCTTAAATCAATTTAAATGCAATTCAATAACTATAAGACTATTAATTAATCAATTTCCAAGGAATCTGAGGGATAAATGATGAAAAGAGGTAGATAATTGTCATGTTTTTGGAGGGAAAAAGGGGTCATAGAATGGTACCAACATCTCTCCCCGACTTAATGAATTAGCATGTCCTCATGCTAACCCTGAAGTGCTTCCTTTAAACTCGGTCCCTGCTTGTACCTTTGCTGCCTTGAGCAATGTGTCTACATTCTTTTTCACCTGGGCATCTTTCTGGTCATGGAGCTCTTGCTTTAGTCTTTTGTATTTTTCCTTGAGGGTCTTCTTTTGATTGTACCACTTGGTGGCCCACTTGCAAATATCTGTTTTCTCAGCTTCCAGCTCATTGACTCGCTCCTTTAACTTTTCATTTTTCTTTTGAATTTCTTTACTCTGTGCTCGGAGCATTTCATTTTCTTTCTTAATAACTTTCTCCAGCATGTTAGCCTCCATGAGCTCTTCTTCCTTTAATTTTTCAATTTGTCTCTCTAATTTCTTCTGCTTCTTATTGGGAGGTGGTGACCCTCTTTCCTGTTTTTTATTACTTTCGACCTCTATATCATCTCCTGGCGGTGAATGGCTTTCAACATCTACATCGGCTCCTGGCCCTGGTGGCGAATGGTCACTGCTCTAAATATCCATCTGTATAGGTGCATTGGATTCGGGTTGGTCTTCTTGCAACTGAACTTTTGGTGTCCTTCTTGTTCTCCTTGAGTAAGTGGTGAAAACTTTGTCTTGTTCTGCCCTCTTAGCATCCTCCTTTCTCATTTGTCTAGTCCTTATGCTGCTCACAGGTGGGGGTATCTTGTTAGCTTTGGATGATGCTGGGATCTCCTCATCAATGTCCTTCATAAATCCTGAATTTTCTTGTGATTCTTCTTTGTCTTCCTCATCCCTGATTTGGTTGGCAGCTAAGAACTCCTTCCATGTTTTCCCTCTTCTTTGCATTTCATGCTCAATGAGAATTTTGACTAAACCAAAATGATATAAGCTCTTGTCTTCGTTTCCTTTCTGCTTCTGGATGGTTTTTGACATCTTGGTTAGGCTCTGCAATAAGAAATATGGTAAACTGATGACACATTGCCTTTTCAAGTGTAGCAACAACTTGATATGGTATAAATAAACAATGTTGTAGCGGCCTTCACAGTTTAAAAATTTTTGAAGTATGTAAACCATTTCATCCCAAGGATGCACCAACCAACTTCTTGGAACGCCTTTCTTCCACTTGACCGCTGAGACTCGGGACCTAGACATGAATTGGGTCCACGATTTCTCTTTGAATTGCTTGGTTTTAAAATACTTTTCCCCCTCTGGGCTAATCCCTATCGCTTGGGCGATGGTGTCTTCTGAAACCCTGAATGAGAAATTGCCTATCAGGGCTTTCTCCCCATTAAATGTGAAGGCGAATTGCTTAGCAACTTCTTTGTTGCTTCCATGGAATTTCTCCAAAAAGGGCAACCACTATATTTCCCTAAGAATCGAAATGCAGTCTTCATGGTACTGGGAGCTATCGAACACACTTGGCTCGACCCTATTTGTCATCTTGGCGGAGGGTCGAGCTTCTTAACTTACAAATTTAACAAAGAAGTCTGGATTTATTACCTGATACAGTCGCTCCCTTAGTGTTCACTGTAATGCTGGGTCGACTGTTGTGTAGCTCGGTGAGAGTCGAAACCGGATGCGCTCACTGCCTTCGTCCTTGCTGTGGAGGCCACAGAGTTATACACCAACGTATGCAATCCCAAAAATAAGTGAAATGACCAACTTCCTTCTCCTCAGAGTGTATTCATTTTTAAAAACAGAGGAACAATGATAATACCGCTCGCACAAATACTATGATGGGAGCGCTGGGAGGTGTATATACTACACCGATGATGGAGTCCCCTAAATCATTTGGGTGCGTCGGGTGGTGAATTCATCATTCAGCCCATGCAAAATAATGAATAGGCATGTTGTCTCTTTCCTTTATATAATTACTCTTTTTATTTTTATTTTAAAAAAAAATATCACCACATGTCCTGTTGGTACTCAGCCAATTGGAGGTGTAGACTTAGGAGGTTGGTATGGCAGTAAATGGCTGGAGGATGCTTAGGAAACATTGGAATGAAGGGTTAATGAATTTTAGAAGTAGGAAGTAGGTTGGAGTAGGGAAGAATTAGGGGGATAAGGGAGGATGAGAAAATGCGCCCTTGGAATTAATCATAACAGTCATAGCTATTAGAATTAACATTAAAAATTAATCCAAGAAATTAAGTGTTAAAAACAAGGAGCGTATTACACTGTTGTTTGACTGCTGTTGCATTGGCATGCTGAGTAGAGCTAGCTTTTTGACTGTTGTTTGATTTTCCTTGCTGTTCATAACAAGTCCCCTGAGGTAGGTTTGAATGCAACAGGTCCCTCTGCAGTGCTGAAGATGTTCTTACAATTCTTTGTGTGCATGCAGGTGCTGCTGAGCTTGGGTGCTTGATGAAGTCTTGGTCCTGCCTTTGTAGAAACTTGCTGAAGCTGTGTTGAAGTAATTTTCTTTTGAAATATCGATCTCCTAACAGGTCCCTTTTGTGTGTCTAAACAGGTCCCATTACTGCTGGTGCTAGTAGCATGGTCTTCTTGGACTGAACAGGTCCCCCTGCATAGCATTTATAACCAGGTCCCTCTGATATAAAACAATGACAAGACAGCTTATTTATTGAAGTCTGGAATGTTGGAACAACTGCTTGGAAAATTTACAATGATGAGAAAAAAAAAAAATTACAATGGAGAGATAAGAATATAAGAATACTGATGCTCCTCTCCCCCATAAAAATTTTGACTTGTCCTCAAGTCATTATTGAGCTGAGACATTAAATAGTGAAAAAGAAAGAGAATTCTTACCCGCCAACGAATTGGTTTTCAAGTAGGAATTTGAGGTTGAGTGTGCCACAGAAACTGGTTTTCACATCTAACCCATTTACTTATTATTTTTCTATGTTTTTTTTTTTTTCTTTTTGGTTTATAAATAATATATAATATATATATAATATATTATATATAATAATATTATATATATATATATACATTTTCAAAATTGAAAGAAATAAACTAAGGCAGGGATACTGCAGCTAAGGGCTGCAGTATCTCAACCTCTCTTTGTTGAGATACTGTGTGGAGAAAATCTTGCTTGCTGATGGGCTTAGTATATAGTTTCAGGCGATGACCATTGACAGTAAAGGAATGACCTTCTCCATCAATAGTTGTGAGCTTCACCGATCCATTGTCATAAACCTGAACAATTTGGTAGGGGCCCATCCAATGGGTAGTAAACTTGGCTTTATGATCTCTGAACTTAGAGTCAAAAAGTAAAGCCCGGTCACCTTCCTTGAACTGCTTCTTCTTGATATGTGCATCATGCCACTGCTTCCTTTGCTTTTGCATGAGGATGGTGGTTTCCTCCGCTTGCTGCCTCATTTCATCCAGTTGGTTCAACTGTTGAATTCTTTCTTTTTGTGCTTGATCCAAGTCAATTTGTAAATCTGCAGCCAGTTTAAAAGTATGTATTTGAAACTCAATAGGAAGCATTACCTCTTTTCCGTACACCAACTGGTATGGTGTAAATCCTATAGTATCCTTCCATGTGATTCTGTAAGCCCAGAGTGCATCTTTGAGCTTTTCTTCCCAATTCTTCCTGTTCATTGCAACAATTTTAGTAATGATACCCTCCAAAGTTTTATTGTAAGATTCCACACTGCCCATTGGCCTGTGGATGGTAGGTGTGATTTTCCTAATGCTTGATGTTGTGT